>JASKGM010024016.1:0-18570 GCA_034509205.1 Ceratonia siliqua | reverse complement strand
GTTTTGTTTTGTATATTTGTAGGAAGTGTCAAATAAGAATTTGAAGTGTCTTATTTCTAAACAAAAAAATAAAATAAGAATTAGATTACTTTCCTTTTCCACCAAAATTCCTCCATCAATTTCCTTCCTTTACTAGGACTTCCCTTTTCCTTCCTATAAATATCCTACTATCTCCATCATTCGAGAATGACTCACAGATCACCACCATCGCCTGTCGTCACATTATCATCGCCGGCCACCACAGCCACCGTTCGCGTCATTGTTGTTGTAGAAGGGAAGGATTTTCATCTTCTACTTTTATTTTGTGTTTTTGTAATATATTTGGGACTTTTATAATTAAGTTTATTGGGTTAAATTTAATTATGAGAGGCTAAACATATTGTAGGTATTTAGTTTAGCTACCATGAGTGTATTGAATATTTTGGTGGATTGCTTTTAATGCAAGTTTAGATTATTTTTTGTTCATTGTTGTTTATCTAGTTTAATTATAAATCGTGGAGTGATCATATCTTATTTGTGATTAAAATTGGGATATGAGAATTAGGTGTTAGACACATCATCTGCACTTAATTAAGCTCTCTTTTAAACAAGAGTTTAAATTAAATTCATTGGTTTGATTTAATTTATATGGTTGTGTATTTTTTCCTATGCTAAATCTAATTAACTAAATAATTATCTAGATCAAATAAATTAATTAGTTGATTATAAGTGAGGGCTATCCATGATCATCTGGGTTCTCTAGCTTTAGTGGGAAAAAATCAATAATCTCGACTTTGGAATTTTAGTTTAATTCACTTAATATTTCAATACAAGATTTGTTAGTTAGCTAAACCCCATTAATTTTCATAGAATTTAATTTAATTTTAGTAATTTTTTTGCATTCTTCTAGTTTAGTGAGTTTAATTAATTTTGAGCCTTCGTAATAATTTGATTAAAGTGTTTAGGATTTTATTTTGTTCATTTTATTTTATTTTAATTAATTTTGTTTTATTTTTAGTGTTTGTTAAATTTAGTTTTTAAAGAAAATAATTAAAAATGTAGGCAGCTGCAATTCCTTAAGATATTGACCTCGGAGTAAACTTATCATTAGGCTATTAGTAATTCGTGCACTTGCGAACAATCATTTTATGATATTATTATTATTGTACTTATTGTTTATTGTGGATAATTATTTTTTGTTGATATATACTTATTTTGAATGATTTAAAATATGTTTTTGTTGACTTTTGTGATTAATTTATGTGTATTTTATCTTTTTTTTTGGGTTAATTTTCCTAGTTGGGCCTTTTTTGGCTCGTTTGAGCCTGCTTAGGTTCTAAATCCCTATAGGGCCGGGTTAGGACCTTCAAATTAAGGCCCGGCATAAAAAGGGCCTACCTTGACTTGTTTTTCTTGTGGCTTGAGAAGGGTCGTGCATGACTGACGCGTTTTAACAATGCTAGTTAAACTTGATTTCACACATATTACATTTACTAGTGGCAAAACCAAAATTCTGATGGATTATAGACTATTGTTTATGACCATTGTGATTTTTGATATAGTATAAGCACGACTATTGTGTAACATTGGTCAAGACTCTGTATGTTGGGATCATATTAGGAGTAAACATCTGGAAACATAAATCCAGGAAATGGAATTCGTAGTATTACTTCACTTATGGTAATTTCAAGAAGATAAATGGCTATGAGGGTTCGTAAACATTAGATTTGTAAATTAGACAATCAATGTTTAACATTGACTTTTTGTAATTTTATGAATTATCAAGAGTATAATTGTGAGTCTTTGGTTAAATGGATTTTGTCTCAATTTGGACAACCTTTATCTTAATAATTATTTTTAGTTTAACAACTTTAAAATTAATATTTGAATTGTTCAAATATTTAATTTAAAGAAGTTGAAGAAAATAAAATTAAATCGCTCTTTAATTAGGAATTTCAGCCAAGGCATGTATTTAGGATAAAAATTTTATTTAAATAAATTAAATTAATCCTAATTACCTAAAGTTTGAATTGTTCAAACTTAAGTGAAACAAACCACTACTCTATAGGATAGAGAGATGCACAGCCAAGTAGGGTAGAGAAAGACTTGAAATGTTCAAACCTATATCTTCCTAATTATCCTAATTATCCTAGTGAATAAATGGTTAGAAATTAAAAAGAGTTTTAATTTATTAGTAACCTACATTCACTAGGAAACTAACTAAGCTAAAGGGATTTAATTAAATAAAATTCATTTATTTGAATTTTAAATTCAAGCATGATCAATTAAAAAGACACATGTTTTATTTAATCATTAAATAAAATATGTATTTATCAAATTAATAAATAGATTATTAATTTATAAATCATTAGATAATTTGATTATCTAAATTCTTCCTTAGTAGGCATGTAGATCCCTAATGGTTAGTAATTGATTTTTTGAATTACACGCATATGCTCTCTTTTTACCTAGGGTTAGTATACTATATATGCAACCTCTCCCTATTGTAGCCAAACAAGTGAACAAGAATTTTGAGAGAAGAAAAGTGAGCTAGCCGTCTAGTTTGGAATTAGATAAGGACATTTTTTAGAGAAAAATTCCCTTTGGCTGAAAGCTTGTGTGTGAGAAAGAGAGAACCACTTTCTTCTTTCCCTTGTGGCTGAGAGTGTTGTAAGCTTGAGTGAAGGCTTTGAATAATATCAAAGTGCTATTCTTCTTGTCATACTAAGAAGAACAAAGGGAAAGTCTTTCTAATTTAATTTCAAAAGCTATCAATTATTTTTCTTTTTTCAGCTTTTGCTTGGTTCCAATCTGATGCAGCAGGATGGGTTAAAGGAACAGACATCACGTAAGGGGGTCTAACTTACTCCCAAAAGCTAGCTCGTGAGTGCAAGGTTTGCCTTCCCCTTATATCCCATCCTACTTAACCAATCTTAACCGATGTGAGACTCCACACTGCATCAAACTCCCCTACTTGAACCCTGGCGTCCTTGCCAGGACCATCAAGTGGGTAGCCACCCTCGTCAAGCGAAGAACCCTTATCAGCTTCCCATAGAAGGCGCCAAATGTTGCAGTAAGACAAGATAAAGGAATGAACATCACGTTATGGGGCCTAACTTACTCCCAAAAGCTAGCTCGTGAATGTAAGGTTTGCCCTCCCTTTATATCTCATCCTACTTAACCAATCTTAACCGATGTGAGACTCCACGCTATATCACAATCACTAAAGATATTTACCATAGGTTACGTGGATTAGTGTTTCCCAAAGAATAGGCGGTCAATACACTTGGTTGGAAAGCAAATTGCAACATCCAATATTTTCAAGAGGTATATGAAAATTCTTCACTCCATCTTCTAGTTAGTTGTGAAATTTTTTGTGCCTATGTGTTTCATTTTAGCCAGTTTTACAAGGTTAAGTGTTTTAATTTTTTTTTAATATGTGCTTATACGGTAAACACTAGGATAAACACTAGATAACATAGCTCTACTATGGCATGATATATAGACTTGATTAGGGTAAGTTTTCTTTAAAGTTTCAATTCTTGGGTGTTAGTAGCTCTTGAAACCCCATTTTTTGCTATTTTCTTATTACCTAATGGTGTATTTTAGGGTTTGAGAATTCTTCTTGGTTTTGGGTTGATTTCTTGGACTAGAGGACATGAGGTGAGTTTCGTTTTGCATTCTTACCTTCAAGAATGGTTTAGTTGTTGAATTTATAAGTTTTTATTGAGCTAATTTGGCTTTTGTATGAGTTGTAGTTTTCACTCGTAATGGTATAGAGCATATCCTTGGTGATTAATTTTCTCTTGTTCATTAGAGGAGATCGTCCTTTGACTTGGTTCTGGTTTTTGAGAGTAGGTGTTCTTGAGCTTGGGTGAAAACTTGTGAGTGGGGATTTCTAACTCTAACCATTTTATATACTTGATTTTCATATGCCTATATTATTATGTGATGCTCGTATTGTTAGATGTTGAATTTTGGTAAAATGGTATGATAAGTTGCATAATATGGCTTATGAAAAATATAAAAGAATAGGATTATTGTAAGTATGGCTACTGGCTAAATTTTATGTGCTGATGTAAATTGTTAATGGAAGACCTACTTTTATAATGGACTAACTATGGAAGAACTAGTATGCTTTATGAGATAGTGATTGATGAACTATATATTAGTAAATTGTGATGTTGTGTTGTATGTGTACTTGAAGAGATGAACATCTAATGTACTTGGGCATATTGGTTATGGACTTATGGTCAGTGATGAGTCCTGAATATTTGATCATTGAAATTGTCCAGTGGTGATGAAATCATTGTGATCCTTCTACTTTTAAATTGGTGTGGTTGATGAGTCCCTGCCAGTACCCTTGGCGTGTCTTCAATGATGAGTCATTAGATGTATGATTGAAATTCACTTGAAAAAGTACACTGATGGGTTTATGTATGGATATTTGCATAATTGAGCATGACATTGTGGATGTAAGATTTGGCATCATCGCCCTTTTACTCGATTATAATTTTTGCTTGAAATTTTCAACACTTTTGGTTATCTTTGGTTTTGAGTTATTTCATTCCCTACTCACTTGGTCAATGAGATTCACCCCTTTTTCTTCCTTTCATGTTTTTAGTTCTAAGGCAGAGCCTACTACTATAGCCAATCAAGATGTGCAGCTTACCATCTGATTTGGTAGGCATCCTTTAAAAGATAATGTCTTGGCTTTTAGGAACTCTTCCAAAAGGTTGGCAATGTATTTAGGAGATGTGTTGTATATAATGCATCCATTGCTTTCTTTTTGTAACCACTTAAGTTGTATAGTCACTTGATACGTCTAAAGCATACTACAAGTGTATGGGTCAATTTTAACAGTATAGATCAAGTAAGAGTATCGTATCTATAGGGAGGAATTTAAAGTACTAAAATATGCAATCTCTTATATTATGTAGGCAATCAACAATAGCTAGAACAATGACCAAATAATGGTGTAAATTTGTAACGACAAAGGGATTCTAGGCTTGGGGTTTCATCCATTGAGTTCCATGAACAAGATTGAGTATGATTGTTAATATTTCCTAATTACAATGACTGAGTTTCCCTATGATATATATTACCTTCTTTCAAGGCATAACACTTCTACCTACATCAATCCTATGTCTACTTTCATGATCATAGCAATTAACATAGTTGCATTAAGATTAATGGAGCCCAAAAGAAAAGTTACAAAGGTGTGTAGCTACTTCCGTGAATACATTGCATAGGTCTAATGAACCCACAAACTAATATTGAACTTCCATTTTCGCTCCATCACTTAATACCTTAGACAAGCAATCAATGGCCAGTCAATTGTAAGCATGAAAAATAGAATAGAATGTAATAAGAAAACATAATCCAAACAATTAGATTCAACTTATAATGGAAACTCAAAGATTACATCCCAAACCTATAACAAGCAATCTAGCTACTTATGACTAAACAGAAAAGAAGAAGAAGAAACTCATCTTTAAAGAATCCATAAGCCTTTATCCTCTCATATTTAAGCTCGTTTAAGTTTTTCGTCCCTCTTTAGAGAATCTAAATCGCTACTCCCCTCTTTCCTCTAGGTTTTTTGCCCATTTCTGCTAAAAATCCCTTGGCCAAAGTTGTGATTTCCATTATAGGTTTCTGATTTAATAGGCAACTTATGGGCATGGGCACTGCAACACCTAACCTAGAAGCAAGAATTCATACACTTCATGTGGGCGCCATGGTGCCCAACTCTCGAACTAGGTTCTTGATTTTGCACAATTTGGGTGCCAACCCTCTAGAAAATGCTTTGAAAAGGCTTAAAAGACTTGCAAAACGTTCCAACAAGTCATAAGAATTAAATAAATGTAAAGGGTACTTAAAATTATATAAATATGCATCAAGAGTGCCCATAACATTCTAAAATAACACCTTTTAGCCCACATAAACGTGGTATATATCATCACATCACCATTATTTTGGTAATCAAAACTACATTTATACTTGTATATACTATTTTGGGTTATCCCAACCTTTATGAAAAACACTTTTCATGGCATTTCCTTCCCCTCTTTAGTTTCAAAAAGTTTAAAATTTCTTTACATAATGTTTTTCAGAGTCATAGGCATGTATATGAGAGTATTCTTAGGCTTTCTTGTACTCCGATCACTAGTCTGGATTAGGTCATGACGGTGTATTGATGTGGCAAGTATGTATACACAAGAAAATGGTTCACTAACGAATTACACACGTCGTTGTTAGGATTAAGTGCCTATTACTGCACCAATAGTTATAGCAGTTAATTAGGTTGAAATTTTATTTTCTTATAGTTTCTTAAAATCACATTAGGAAAGAAGAGTTGCACCCATTATTGGCACCACGGGTTGGGATGTTAAGCTTAATAATCCTAAGGGATGCGTTAACCCAATAGCCAAAATATCTCCCCACGTGTCACCCGGGAGATTTGAATTGTGAAATTACTCTGATACCACTTGTTATGATGAGTGCCTATCACTGTACCAAAAGATATAGCTGTTAGTATGGGTGTAATTTTATTTTCTTATAGTTTCTCATAATTTCATTAAGAATAAGGAGTTAAACCCACTATAAGCACCATAGGTAGGAATGTTAGGCCTATAAATCTTGAGCAAGACATTAGCCCAATAACCAAATAAGATCTTGACTAATTTATATTGAAATTCATCTTATAAGTTATACCAAGTATGAATTTACATGTTTTATAGCTTTATTATCCATCATGCATTATACTATTTGCATGGTTTAAATTATACAAAACTACAAGTTACTTGATATGTGCTGTCATAACCTTTTACATCCTTATTATGGTTTTACCTACTAAAGTGGAGAAGAGTAAGCCATGTCGATAATTACATGCTTGTTCTATTAATCTTAAACTATTTGATAAGGCCTTGGAAATTTTTGGAGTAAATTGAGGTGCCTTTAGAATGCAAAAGTGAAAAATTTTGAGAGTATTCAAGAAAGGTATGAAGCATGCTTTTTCAAAATTTGAATAATGTTTTGAATCCTATAGATGAATGAGTAAAGTATGAGACTTGCTTTTTCATATTTTGAGGAAGCTTCTAAATTCTAGTGGCCAACGAGCAAGCTTTAGTGCCTGCTCTTTTCAACCAGAAAATGGCTGTACAATTCTAACATTTCAGTAACTTTTCTTAGTGTTCAAAAACTATTTGTCTGACATCTCTAATGGCCTAATACAAAAAACCTACAAAAGGATATAATACAATATCTCCCAAGCAATAAATCATGGATTGATGAGCTTCAAGTGAAAAATCAATGTGACTTCACTATTATCTTTTATTTTCATAAAGAATGCTTTGTGTTATTGTCACAACGTGACGGTTGGTGAAAAGTCATCGTTTTATGACTTTGGGGCGCGTAAGGAAAAAACGCAGAGAAAATGGGAGTTGCCAACAATTAATTAGAAGGATAATTGGGATCCTTAAAAAAAAAGAAAGGAAAAATGGCCCTCGGAACCAGAGGAAAGGTTTCGGAGTCTGGAGAAGGTGTTAGGCACTCCACAACGTCCATCCCTAAGGATGGTTACCCTAAATTGTTTGTGCTTTAAAATTTTTTAATTTATTTAAATTACCTCCTTTTTATTAATAAAATAATATTGAACAAAGATGGAGAAATAAATAACTAGACCTGCCTTATCAAGTAAGTGCCTACGTATCCCGAAAGGGATCAAGGTCAACGTAGTTCGAAATATTTGAATAAATAGTTAGGACATTAGGGGAAATTAAATTTCCACTTAAAGCCTAGATAGAATTAGGAATGGAACATTGGGAAGAATATACCTCCACTGAATGTTCAAGAAAATTGAGACTTTGGGAAAGTAAAATTGCACTGAAAGTCTAGAAAAAGAAATAAGCGGGGCCTCAGGGAAGATTTTAGGACTTCGGAGAGTATATATCTCTACTGGATGCCACAAAGATTAGGATTTTGGAGAAGGTAAGCTCCTAATAAAAGTCCTTTGAAAGTGAGGGAAGTTTATCATTCTTAGCCAAATTTTAATTTACCCACATTTAAAAAAAATTGAAATTTTTTGAAAATAATGGGGTAAGGATGTAACTACTGAAAGTATTGGGGTTCAAAATAGGACTTTTTAAAGTATAAGGGTTAAAATGAAATCATTAAAATATTGGGATTAGAATACAATTTATGCAAATAGTGTAACCAAAATATAGTTTATGTGAACAGTGGGGCCAAGATATAATTTATATAAACAATGGGGTCAAAATGTAGTTTATGAAGGTAATGAGGCCAAAAATATAATTTAAGTAGCTAGTGGAGCCAAAATATAATTTATGAAGGTAATGGGCTCGAAAATGTAATTTATTCAAAAAAATGAGGCTAAAACGTAACTTATTTAAGGAGGTGGGGCCAAAACATAATTTATATGAAATATGGGGTCAAAATGTAATTGATATAAATATTAGGGGTTAAGATATAATTTATACAAATAGCGAGATCAAAATGTATTGTTTTTTTTAAAAACGTTTGAGAATAAAAAGATTTCTAAAACATTGGGCCAACATAGATTTTTTTAGAGTTAACCAAACAATATTGGGCTTTACTAAATTTAGGCCATTGAAGCCTAACTAGAAAATGAGTTCATCTAATTTTGAAGTTTTTTTTTTGTTTTTTTCTCTTTTTTTTATATTAGGTCTTGGACCCTCCCTTTTTGTTTATAGCTCCATTTGGCCCTTGGTACCCTGATCAGAAGCCAATTTGACCCACGTTATGACACCAAACGATAATGAACATGGATCAAAATCAAACTCCAGTCAGCAAGCATACACTATTTGAGATCGATCCTAAAAGAAAATGGTCCTAGCAAATCAGAACCTCCAACTATCCTATTTTACAAAATCAAAAGTCAATATTGATTTTTATTTCCCTGGATTAATATATCAGAAGCCATGAGCAATCATAAACTAAAACAAAACAAAAAACAATTCGAGCTCTAGAGACAGAAACAACTGGTCAAGATCCTAATTTCTATAACCAAAATATTAGTGAACAGCAATCAGAAATGCATCCAGAAAAAACCCAAATTCATGCTAGCATATGGAGTCAGCCTATCAACTTAGCATTAGCAACCCATTTAAGTTAAATAGCAATCTGAATAATTAGGAATTGAAACCGAGCATCAGCAGGTATTGCCCTGAATCAGCCAAATAAAGATACACTTTTAAAACATACAAACAAACACTCAGCCAGAGACATTTTATCATTCAAAATCAAATTAATTAGCAAGAATCAAACTTCACGGTTTGATTTGAACATTGCAAACCATGCAGCAATAACATATAACCGAGGAAGCTCACAAATAAAAAAAAAATCAAAATTACAGGGACAATAAGTATCATAGAACTATGTACCTTTAAAGAACATGCCCCAAATTTGGTTGAATCCCAAAATCCCCTAAACTAATTCCTCTAGAAAGATCGATTCTGAACTAGAGTTCTCCATTTCTCCACTCTTCCTTCTTCACTTGCAATCTCTGACTCCTCTCTTGCTAACACTCTCGGGTTTTTTTTCTTAGCCTCTGTTGTCCTCTTTTTCCTTTTATAGCCGAGTAAGAGGACCATCTCCCCCTAATCAACTCTGTTCCCCATAGTGTGATATCAAACAAAAATAAATAATCAAACCTCTCTGATTTCCTGTTTGCTCTCGTCGGTGTCCTTTTATGGCAAGCAAACCAAATCAACTCCCCCGCATCAAATGCATCTTTTTACGGTGTCAAATGGAACAAAAGAAGCAAGTAGATTTATCTTACCCATTGATGGTGAAGGAGAGGACTTGCTGGTGATTTAAGGAAGAAAATAGGAGGGATTCGCGACGGTTTTTTAGTTAAAACAACAACAAAACAAAAAAAGGAACCAAGAAGGGTGTTGCAGCTATGGTTGGGGAAATTAGCTGGGGAGGAAAAGGAAGACGTGCTTTAGAGGGAGTAAATGGCAGAGATTTATGCCTTTGGGGATGATCATAAATGGAGGAGTGCCGAGGGATTAGGGGGCAGAGAAGGAAAGCGAATTTAGGGTTTCAAAATGGGCAACTGGATTTAGGCAATCTAGGTTAGGTGTCCGAGTTATTGGGTAGGCTAGAGATGGATCTGGGTATGGCATGGGCCGGACTGCTACTGGTGGGCTAAGATTATTGGAGTGGGCTGGGTCCATTTTTTTGTGTTCAATGTCTAATTGAATTTGCCAAAAATGGCCTCTTGGGCCCTTTTCCTCTTTTTTTTTTACTTTTATTATTCTTTTATTTTTATTTTTATTTTTTATTAATTAATTAAATTTTTTTCTTTTATTATTATTTATTTTATATAATAATAATAATAAATTTTTAATGGTTACCATATTTTTTTTTGTTTTCTTTTTGTAATTTTCCATTGTTCCTATCTTTTTATTCTTTTTTTTAGAGAAAATTGTTAATTTTAATAAACCACCGGACAAAATTAGGTGTTCACAGCTATCATTGGCATATTTACTTGGGGAATTTATTTGATTTTTAAGCTCATTCTTGAGTTGAGTTAATAATTAGTATGCCCTAAATAATATCTGTGATGTGATTTGTGGGGAAAACTTTCTTGGGTTTCTTTGTGCTAGCTAGAAAATTTTGTTTTTGAGTTGAAAAATAGAGTAAAGTTGTAAATTAGTTCAAAAGTGGATCAAATACTTGTTGAAATCAAGCTTGGAGAGACTAAAGTTAATCAAAGACCACTCACTATAGTGAAAATTCCCAAGGGATAGTTTGGGTAGTGGATGTAGGTCTTAATTTAACAAACCACTATAAATTTTGATATTTGGGCTTCTTTTTCCCTTACCTCATTTAAATTTAGAGTTTGTTAATATTTTGTTTCTATATTGTGTGTTGATCATAACTAAAGTTGCTTAAAGGTTTCTTTTTTTTTTTTTTATCTTGAACCAACTCAAAATAACCACTTATACAAACAAATACTTTGCTTTTATCTTGATTTTTCTAGTGGCATTTTTAAATTGGTTTACAGCTTGTTTATTTTCTCTTGGCTTCCTCCTAGTTGTTATTATGTGGCACAACTCCTTTATAACTATATCTTGCCTTGATTTGGTGTTTAGCTGAGTATTGTTTAAAGTTTGCTCTACAACTATTCATATTTCTTAAGGTGGATTCTATGATAATTTGATTATTTGTAGGGGTTTTTTTTGGGCACTTATTGATTTTCATGTTTTTTTCAAATTGTTTCTATTTCTTAAGGTAGATTCTATGATACATTTGATTTGTAAGGGGTACCGATGCCACACTGATGTTTATAAATTTAAGCTAACGGATTGAGCATGCATTAATGGAATTTCACCTATTACCCACTGAGTTTTCTTGGATGATATAATATAGAAATTATAGTTTCACCCATGAAAAAATGTTTTGTTTTTCCAAATTTAGCATTATCTTCCTTCGAATATATATTTCAAAAATTCAAGTTGTCACATTTGGCGACTCCAGTAAAGACATTTAAGAAAGTGAAGCCATAGGGATCGAATTAGTTGTGTAAACCATATAGCCCTAATTTTTTTATTATTATTCTTTTTTATTTTATTTGCTTTATATGCCTAGGTTAGATTAGCTTTCTTTTGTATCTTTTTATGTCATGCTTGACTTTTGTGAGCTTTAGGGTGATATTATGTTAGAATCATAGGATAGATAACATTTAACTTCAATATCTATTAAATCCTAAGATAGATGAGACAATTATCTATTTCTCTATTGGTTTGTTTTAAGGAAAATTCTATGCAATTGTCCCACTATTTGGGACGGTAAAACTACAGTCTCTCACAAGGAGTTGTGGGCCCCATGAGATAATATGAGTTCCACCCATAAGGGTTATAACCTCTTGTAAGGAGCTGTAGCACTACCACCCCCATTGTGGGATGGTAGTATAGTTGCTCCCTTTTTTTAATCCACTTAACCGATAAGGGAAGAGTAAAATAGGAAAGTTATATATGCTTTCTCTTCACACATTGAGCACAACATACTTTATCTTATATAGTTTTTAGGCTTTACCTATGAGTTTGTTACCCTATGTTAGAAGAAGTTGATGGTGGTTTAGGTCTACCGAGATTGCTGCTAAGACTTTATTTAGGTTGTTACCTATTTCATCGACTGGGTCTATGTGGGGTTCTAAATCCTAGTACAATCCAGTTTGTGGGATGAGGTCTTGTCCTTTGTGGTAGGGGAAACTAGAGGAACATTAATCCTTTTAGGGACATAGAACCACCCTCAAACTATGTGCACCACAAGATGCCAGAGATGCCATTTTAAAGGGAAGAACATGGCCTTGATTAGGGTAGTCATCCTAACCTAGGATTTACCATGTTAAGACACAAGAGAGCTACATTGCATCCCATGCATCATAACCACATTTCATGAATAAACCCCTAGGAGAAGAGTTCCTCAACGTAACTCTATACTTTAGTGGTTATCCTAAAATATACAGTATCCACAATGAAAGTATTTGTTTTAGAGACCTTACCCTACCAAGTAGGTTCAAAACCCTAACGATCACGATATGGCATGAACTATTTGTAAGCAAAAAATTGATACCTTGTATGAATTTAGAACACCTTTTATAAAATTAGTTTATTAGCATATATGTCTTCAACATGTTCACTGATTCAGAATGATCTAGATAGACAAGATCTTTCTCTCCAATTCCAGATAAAAGGACGGCTGTTAATGGGACAAGCCAAAGATCATAGATTAATTATCTATCTTATTTGGTTAGGAGTGGAGAGGCGACCTAGCCTTTTATAGAAATAAAATAACCCTAATAGGCCCTCCCATTACGGGGCCTATAAGATTGAGCCTACACTAAGCCGCTAATCACATCAATCTTGCCAAGGTATATGAAGCCCAATAATAATAGTGATCACAAAGTGGACTTTAACTATCTCCCAATTGACTCATAATTAGCCAATTTTATAAAATCATAAAACCTCCAATTAGTGGCAACTCACAATAGAAAAATTCTAACATTCTCCCACTTGGGCTACACTAATTACATAATAGGATTTATAAAACGTTTTATTTTTGCAAATGACTCTCTGGCTGAGACAAGTTTTACAATGTGGCCACAATTAAAAAAAAAAATGATCCAAGGGAAAATACCTCCTAGATGGCCTAGTATTATGAAACTTAAAATATCGAATCATGGCGGTAATTGCACCCTTAATTGATGCAAGACCTTCCATGGTCACAAACACTATAAATCTCATAAAGCAAAGTCTGTGATGTGATAGTGTAGCATGAAAATAACATCAACATGTGATCTCACTGTACTATATTCAATGTTGGTCCACCACAATTTCTCTCATTCAACATGCTCCATACGAGCCAAACAGAGAAACTCATTCCCAAAATAACATATGCTAATATATTGTTTCAAAATCCCAAAATGGTGTCAATAATGAGATATAATCAACCAAAATTTTGCTATGACTGACATCGAATCTTGGGTGCAC
This sequence comes from Ceratonia siliqua, assembly GCA_034509205.1. NCBI lineage: Eukaryota > Viridiplantae > Streptophyta > Magnoliopsida > Fabales > Fabaceae > Ceratonia > Ceratonia siliqua. Next base: position 5,050 of record JASKGM010024016.1, on the reverse strand, counting down.
CATGGTCTTACAACCATCAGAAAATAGACTACCAACAAAATTTTATATATAATGATAAGTGTATCAATTATCAAGGCAGGTACTCACAATAAAGCATAAGTGTGTAAATAAATGTATTATATTGCATATAACCATAACTTCAATCATATGATAATAGGGTTCATAATGCTAAAATAATGAAATAATACAAAACTCTCACTAACCAAGTACATCAAAAAAACTCAAAACACCCATATTTTTGACATGTGTCTTAAACACTATGGGTCTAAGCCCCTTGGTTAGTGGATCAGCTAGCATTAAATCTATACCAATATGTTCAACAACAATGACCCCATTCTTCACATGATTTCTAATAGCCAAATACTTCAATTACATATGTTTAGATTCATTGGAAGTTTTGTTAATTTTTTGAACTATATTTAATACAACCACGAGATTGCCTCAGTTATGCAAGCCGGCCCGGCCATCATAACCTAGTCCAACACACTACCTATTGTTTATTTATCATAATCAAGGTATTAAATTTTGTTTCGAGGTACCGTTTCAGCGACTCAAGAAATGGAAACGTTTCGAAATGTTTCGAAAATTTCGTGGAAATGATATTTTTGAAGAAATGTTTCGAATAAATTCAAACCATAATTTTTTTTTAATTTTAAATGATTCTAATATGATAATAATGGTATAAATATATATAATTAGATAACATAGTGTTGAATAATTACATTCTCATTCAAATAACATTAATATAATCAATGTTCATAAATTTTGATAACATGTAACATATATAAAACTTAATGCAAATTACATATTATACTTAAAGTCTCAAATTACAGAATATATAATCAACAATGATCATTAGAAAGTCTGAATCAATTAACAATAGAAAGTCTCAAATTACACAATACATAATCAACAATGATTATTAATAATTTGTTTAAATAATATAGAAAATAAGTATTTAAAGCAATTTCAAGAAAATCCTTGCAATTTATTTTAAAAAATCTAATTTTTATATTTTTATATAATTATTTATAATTAACTTGATGCATTTAATTTTTAGAAACCAATTATATTTAAAAAGGGAATCACCATTTATTTAGTGAGAATGAAAAGTTAATGATACAATTTAATTTTTAAGTAATAACTTTTCATGTATAAAAAAAAATCTAAAACTTAATTTGATTATGAGTGTACAATATTACTATGAATAAAATAGATTTTTAATTTATGTAAAAAAAATTTTAAAATTAAATGCCAATATGTTTAATTTAATAAAAATGATATAATAAAAAAAATCACAAACCCTATACTTGCGATGCTAAAATTACAAAATTACAAAGTAGAAAATGAATTTTGTCCTAATCAACAAACGGAATTCAATTAATGAAATAAAACAATAAAAAAAAAGGGTGTGGGTAGAAAAAACTAGAAAATTTTTAATGAAATAAATAAATAAAAATAAACTAAATTCAATTATATAACTTTTTTCTCTAAATGCCTGCACTCTCCTACTCTCTATTCATACCTAATTTTTTATTTTTTTATTGTTGTCATAAATGCTATTTTGACTTTTGTGTTTTCTATGACTATAATTACAAAAATATATTTTTTATTGATATAAACTAATATAAAATAAAAAAAAGATTAAAAAAATTAAAAAGTTAGAGACCCATATTTCAGTTTCAGACTTTCAGTTTCAAAAATCCAAATCAAGCAAAAACTCTTCAAACTGGAAAGGCGAAAGGCAAAACGCGAAAGCTCCTTCATTCTTGCCTCTTGGTTTCGACGAACGGCGGCGATGATCGCCTCCCTCTGTCGTTTGGAGGTGCTGGAACTAAGATGATCTCTGCTGACTGCTCAATCTTCAGTTGTAGATTTTGAGAGTTTTTCATTTCTTTTGAGCTTTAGAAGGCAAGTTTTCAATTTCAAATTTTCAATTGAGATTATGTGAGAACTGAGAAGGATTTCTGAACTCTTATTTGTATTTGATTTTGACATTTTGTGTGAATTATTTGAGGGAATCTTTGTTATTTGTACTGAAAATCTAAAAGGTTAAAATTTGGGGAAAGAGGGCAATTTGTCCAAAGTTATACTTCAGTCTTTATTTTTTTCCAGAATTCACAATTTAGAATAATCTTCATATAAGATGATTGTTCATTTCATTTTCATGCATTTCGTTAGTTTCATGAATTTCGTTCGAAAATCAACGAAATTCTTTTTCTTCTTTCGAAACTGTGGCTTTTCGCAACTAATATATTGTGCCGTTTCGGTCACGCATGAAACTGAAATGTTTCATGCGTTTCGACCGAAACGGCACGAGATTTAGGACCTTGATCATAATAGTGGGTGTCCCCAGAGCTTGAACCCATGACCATCCCCTTAAGGAGTATTTTGGTTCAACTTTGGTAGCTAACTATTTTATAAGAGAATTGGTTTCTTTAATACTCTTCCATGATATGGCACCACCTGCCAATATGAAAATATAACTCGAAGTCGATTTCAAATCATCTGAACATCCAGCAAAATTTGAATCTGTATAACCAACTACTTCCGGGTTATTAACCTTCCTGTATACAAGTATGTAGTCTTTCGTCTTTTGTAAGTATCTCATCACTTTCTTAGTAGCAACCCAATGGTTACTCCTAGGATTAGATAAACATCACCCAAGAACACTAGTAGGAAAAGCCAAGTTAAACCTAGTGTAAATTTGTGCATACATAAAACTCCCTCTAGCACTTGCCTAAGGAATATTTTTCATTGATTCTTTCTCAATCTCATTTCGATGGCAATGACTGTTATTAAACTTGTCACCCTGGACAACTGGGACATCCTTAGCTTTTAGTCTTTCATACTAAATCTTTTTATAACTCTATCAGCATAAGATCTCTGTTGATTTGATTTAAATCCTTAATACAAAAGACGTTTCACCAAGATCTTTGGTATCAAAGTTTCAAGACAACATTTGTTTGATATTAAATGGTAAAGCCACATCATTGGCAGCAAGTATAATATTATCAACATAGAGAACTAAAAAAATAAACATCCTCCCACTGACTTTTAGATGTATGCATTAATCAACTTTGCTCTCAATGAAACCCAAAGAAGTCACAACTTCATCCAACTTAAGGTACTACTAGCGGGAGGCCTGTCTCAAACCATAGATGGATCTTTTTAACCTGCACAATAAGTGCTCACTCCCACTTTCCTCAAAACCCTTAAGCTGTTTCATGTAAACTACCTCATTTAAATTTCAATTCAGAAAAGCGATTTTTGACATCCATCTAGTGTAGTTCTAGATGAAAATGAGCCACCAAGGCCATAAAGATCCTAAAGGAATCTGTATAAGAAACTAGAGAGAATGTCTCAGAGTAATCGATACCATATTTCTAAGTAAAATCATTAGCTACCGATCTAACTTTAAAATGCTTAATTCTTCCTTTAGAATCTTTCTTGGTTTTAAATACTCATTTATAACCAATGGCCTTCACCCCATTAGGCTCCTCAACAAAATCCAAGACTCGATTATCTTCCATAAAACCCATCTCATCTTTCACGGCATCATACCATAACTTAGAGTTAGCACTATTTATTTCTTGTAAAAAAAGTTTTAAGGTCATCTTTGGTACTAATGCCCAAGTCATATTCTTGTAAGTACATAACAAAATGATAAGCTTACTGTTATAAGAGAAATCAAATGTAAATCTGAATCAACGTGTCACTAAAATTTACCTATAGGTAAGATTTTAATGCAAAGTTGACTCACTAGCTTTATGATGGAACATAGTAAATTATGAACATTTCTTAACACCCATGAGCTAATTAAGAAATTAATATAATTTTCAATCCATCCTTATTAAACAAGAAAAATATAATAATTCTCATGTGAGAAAAATACCATATAAGTATGATATTGTCATAATTAAAGATGTCATGCAAGATCTTCCTCTCTAGTTCCAGATAGAAGGGCGGGGGGTAGGCCGAAGATCAGAGATTAATTATCTCTCTAATTCGATTAGAAGTGGAGAGAGAACCTAACCTTTTATATAAATAAAATAACCCTAACAGGTCCTCCCATTACGAGCCTATAGGATTAGGACTATACTAAGCTGCCAATCACATCAATCTCACCAAGGTATGTGAAGTCCAATAACAACAGTGATCACAACGTGTGCTTTAACTATCTCCCAATAGATTCATAATCAGCTAGTTTTATAAAATCATAAAACTTCCAATTAGTGGCAGCCCACAATATAAAAATTCTAACATTATCATCATATACATCTCTCATGCACAATAGAAAATCCCTCTGAAGGGATCCTCTTTTAGGAGCATATTTACTATTTGTAATTTCCAATAGTGGACCATTAGGACTATTATTCTGGATCACACAATTCATCCAACAATCTCCCGATTTGTCTTCAGTTCGGCGAACTAGCGGATGCAGATCGAATGCACCATAAATTCGTGATCTGGAGCTGCGCTGATAAACTGAGTTCGCTGGATTTGGGTGAATAGTTCGTGGGCGACAAACAACTCAAAATCTCAAAATAAATTAGGGATTTAGGTCATTAGTTCTTCAATTCTTCGATTTTCTTCACTCAGGCTCTACTTTTCTTTGCTACTGAGGTAAGTGATGCTTCAGCATCTTGAATCTTCACTCTTCACCTTCTTTTTTCCATACTTCACGATCTTCAACTCTTCACTCTACTTCGATTTTCAACATTTCATCTCTTTCAGGGGAAAGCAAAAAACCAGTAGCCGTGATTCGTGAACATAGCATCGGAGGCCGAAGAATCCTCAAATACTAGCAAGCTTACTCTAACAGTGGTAAGATCATTGAATCCATCTCAATCTGGTAATTATGGTCTATGCCCTCTTTGTTTTAGCCTTGGGCGATTGTGATTCTGTGAAAAACAGTAATGAAGTTTGGGGATTTTAATTTTTAAGTAATTATAATGAGTAATATTGCTAATTAATTCTTGGATTCATATTTTTAGGAGTAAAAACAATGAGTGAGACAATTTTAACTCAAGATGAAGATGAAGGGAGG
>JASKGM010023995.1:0-28504 GCA_034509205.1 Ceratonia siliqua | reverse complement strand
AATACAATCTAGCAACACCTTAAGTTCCTAAGGAAATCTTTATAGTACTTCATGAGTATTAACATAATTCACATATTATTTCTTTGAAACAAGAATAATTATTATGTATTGCTTAATTATATTATAAACTTGCGAGTTATAATTAGGGCCAACTATAGAATAAACCGATAACCCTTAAAAAGTTAAATTGGGTTAGAATGACATTTTGATAATCGTACGCAATATATATATATATATATATATATATATATATATATATATATATATATTTGTCAGTCTTTCAAATAATTCATTTATGTAAATAATGTGAAACTAAATTAATTTATAGTACAAGTTTATGGGTAGTGAAAATATTTTTTTTTCCATCTTTTAAATCATTCAATAACCTAAAATTTGCCCATGAATACAAACATTAACAGTTATTTAGCGAGAGGGAATAGTTAAGAAAACAATTTCCCTCACTTAGCTCAAATGGTATGAGATTCCCACTTTCCCTTAATGTTACATTGCTATCTATTAACAAAAAACAAAATTCAATAACCTAACTTGCTATATTTGTTTGTAGAATCATTGATAGAGCAATGTCTGTCATAAGTCATGACATGAGATATTAAATATTTTCATGGCTGCCATCAAAATCAGTTAGCCAGTTAAGTCTTGTTCCACTTTCGTCTATACACAAGATTCACATTTTGCAAAGAAGCAAGCTCAAAACCTATTGCTCAAGGATGATTCTTGTGTCTTCCTTCAACCAAACAATTCCCAACAGGATTCTAATAATTACAAGATTGAAATATACTCATTGCTTGGGGATGAGCTATCCTCTGGTGTCCCTAAAAGTAGCTTGAAGATCTTGAGAAAAAAGGCAAGAATCCTTGCTTCTAGTAATGGCCTACTGCTCTGTAGAACTGTAAAGAAGAAACCAGTAGAGCTATTTGTCTATAACCCTACAATACAATCATAGTGCATGTTCCATTCCAACTCCTCAGTATTTGGAATAAAACCCATATGATCCTATTAACGTTGTTTTTTAATGCAGTTCAGATGAATACAATATATTATTGTTTGAGTGACCAAAAGATATCATTTATTGGTTTATTTCTTCATATTTAGATTGAAAAATCTACTCCTCAAAGGAAGGCTTGTGGAAGGCATCTAAAGAGAGGGTCTTCCCAGGTCAAAGGAAAATGAATCTCAATGGAAGTTTTCACTTTATAACAGTTTACGTTGTTTTTCCTACCTTAACAAGATATGTAATATTATGAGCCTTGTATATTGGCATATTCTCATGAAAGTGGTTCCTCAAGAATTTTCAAATTGCCAGAAGAAGCAATTATCAGAGACTTTGATAAACTGATCAATTGTAAAATGGGTATATATAAATATTGGGGCAAAGTTTCAAGTATTAATTGGTTTGGTGATATTGATTGAAAGTGTGTGTTTTCCATCTGGGTTTTGACTGAGTATTCATCATGTTCTTGGTCAAGGATTATGGAAGTCAGTCTAGAAGAAATGGGGTTGAGAGAGGAAGATAATGATAAGTTTGGTGTCATTGGTTTTACTGTTATGAATGGAGGTTCTTTGGTTTTTGCTACAAAGAGGAAGGTTTACAGGTATGGTCTGTCAAGGGAAAGATATAGAGTTGGAAGAAATCATTGAGCATCAATTTAAATGGGATTTCCTATGTTTTATTCCCTATTCCAACACGCTTCGTCCTTTATAATTAGGGATCATATCCACTGCAGATATATTTGCTACCGGTTCCAGTGCCAATCAGTAAACTGTTTTGAAATATAGCAGTTTAAAATATTCTATAAATATGATTAGTTTTGGTAAAATATGTTTGGAAGACCTAAAACAATTGAATTCACTTGATTTGAATTCTCATTTTTTAATCTTAGCTTGTTTGGAATGCTATTTAAAGTGTTATTATTTGAATTATATTAATTTTTATTTGAAATATTTTGACAAGAAAAAAGTACCTTATATTAAAGAGTTCATGTTTCTATCTATTGATGAGACATGAAATTTTGACATGATTTATTGTTTAAGAGTTTATACCAAAACTAATTAATGCTACCTCGATCCTTAACGTATCTGTCAAAGAATTTGTACCAACACTAATTTCTAAATGAAACAATAAGATTAAAAAGAAGGAAGAAATTGAAGGGAAAAAAAATCATCTAACATTCATTCATAGATTGAAGGTGACACACAAAATTGCCTCACAATTCTCATTATCCTTGGATAGTAGTCACCGTCTAGTTTCTGGTTTATGTACAGAATTATCTGTGATGAAGACGTGGAGAGCATTTGAGATGATCAATACTTGCCATATTTGTGCCAACAAGTTAGCATCACTATACATCTCCTAGCAATATAGAACCTGGATTTGTGCTCTTTCACCATGGCAAAACACCCATGCTTTTCTGGGTTATAAGAAGCAGCAGAAGCAGAACCTCCCTCAGACTTTCCTCCTGTACTCTCATTTCTTACACCAGATGCGCACTGACCCATTCAAATCAAACAAACTATATATGTATATCTGAATTCTGAATCATATAATGAAATGCTTTCTTCTCTTTCTCTCACTATCTCTGTGTTAGGTTTCAGACTATGTACATATATGGGGAAGTTTCAGACTTCAGAGCCTTACGTACGGGTCTATGTCCTCAAATAACAAGGCCATGTTTTATCTGTGTGGATTTAGTTGTCTTTCTAGTTTGCCGTCTAAGCAAAACTTGATGAAGGGTCCTGATGAGAAATGAGAAATGTACGCGTACTTGTATTCCATTGCTTGCCTTTATTCTATTTTTCCTAATTATAAATGACAAGAAAAATCCAAGAAATAGCTGGAATCAATAATTTTGGGTACTAATATGATTTTAATTCTGCTAACAATGTACTAATATGAGTTGGAACAAATTGGTTGGATTATGCAAGAATTAAATAATTTCCAATATTCCTTGTGACTCACAAGTTTCAAATTGCCCATAATAATAACAAAAGGGAAATTTTATATTCTTGGCAACTATATATGTTTAATGGAAACATTTCTGAGAAATATAGGAAATCTTGTCCCTACTCTATAAAATAATGACAATAACTCTCACTACCACCAATTGTAATTTAAGTTCGATTATTCTCACATACACTCTCCCAATAGTAATGCTTAATAAGTTTTTATATTCACATTCTTTGAGTTTTCAGACCTTTCTTGTAAACAAGAAAGTCACAGTAATCCTTAACCTATTCAATGAATAATTGTATGTATAGTAGCAATTGAAGCTGCTAATTATGCTTAGATGATCTCTATGGACAAAAGTGGGGTACTCTTTCCACGATAGCTAGCAATGGTGCGTCACAGCTTATATCTGTTCATATATATTTGGTAGTTCTAAGTACACCAAACTTATAATTGAGCTTTGCCTTCTATATTTTAATTTTTAGACAAGATTCCTCTGAAATACGCGGGAGACAATTCCGAATGGATTTTGATATATATGTGAGAGCGAGAACACTCAATTTATTGAAAAGTCTTATAAAATTATTCCCACAAAAAATAATGTCTTAGTGGATGGTTATTGAGTTGAACCAAGATGAAATAATGGGTGCTTTGGAGAAGATGCATTTGGATCAAGTCAGGTCTTTAAGCGTGGCCGTTTGTGAAAAAATGGAAGGCCATCATTAAAGACAAAAAAGTGCATAAAAAAAACCTAAAAACTAATACGAAATCATGGTCGTCCGTGCAAAAAACGGACGGCCACAATTTAATAGGCTTTGTGAGATAATGGATTTTGCAGAATATGTCCAACTAGGCCAATGATTACGATTCTTGTGGGCCTATATAGGCTACAACTTGTGAGCGGTGACTTGTGTTTGGATGTAAAAATTTGATATTTCGAATTCCTAGTGTCAAATGGTTTTATATGAAAATTAGATCTTATCAGTAACATAACCATCGTGTTGAAGTGATCGTGGTTGTTCGTGCACGATTAGATGACCATGATTCTTTAGAAAAAAATGTGTTTTTCAAAAAATATATAAAAAGACGTGCAAAATCGTGGTCGTTTGTGCATGAATGGACGGCTATGATTTAACTTCCTTCTTCTATGCATGGGTAAGTTTCGTGTTTACAACTTAAAGCATACTATATTATTACTTGTTAGAAAAACCAACATACTCTAAGTATACTATTCTCCATAAATCATACAATATATTATTACTGTGACTGCTACCATGCTGAAAGTACCTTACATGTTTTTGTTGATCTTAGTTAGGAGGTGAGGGGAATTCTTGCCAACTGTGTGCATACCCATCCTTTTGGCCTTCACCATTTTGATAATATCCCTTCTCAACCTTTTGCATTAGGATAATATAGGCTTAGTCTTACTTAGAATTTGTGCTAGCTAGTTGTCCTTCGTGGGCTTTTCCTTCCTTTTAATAAAAATGATTATAGATGGGTATTAATGGTTACCATAAATGCCGTCAGGCCTAGATTTAGTGAAAAGTTGGTCATGTCTATTTTTTAAAGCATGACCGGATCCATTTCACATATCAACCAAATTAAAAACACTGTTGAAGCATAGAAGAGTAATCCCAATGGTAACAAATTCTGCTTTGCCATATTGAGAAATCATCAAAAAGCTTTAAAGCCTGGAAGTCAACCTTCTTCGAAGGGTTTTTTACAGTTCTAAGTTCTAAGGTAGAGTGAGTCTCATGGGTAAATTGACCATTAATGTTGCGGCCTAATGGAGATTCCCTCATTTAATGCAATGAACTTTCTAGTTTTGTAAAACACCGAGTATCGCGATCATGCCCACCCTTTGTTACCTCTCTTTTTAATTTCCATATCCATTTTTCAGGACACTTTTACCCCTTTTGCATGAATAAACATACGTCAACCAAACCAACAAGGATTAAATTTGACCTCCATTTGAGGTGGGCATTTTCTCAAACAGATGAAGCATTCAAATATGAGGCCAAAAGAGACATAGCATTATCAGTGGAGATGGAAAAAAATAAAAAGGAGAATTATGGGTTTAAATGCTCTAGCCCAGCTTTATGCTTTGGTAGTCGGGGTTTTAAATGCTCTGGGTAGACCCTCTTGCGTTGAGCTTAAAATCCAACCCTACCCAAAACATTTTCAATTCACACAACATTCAAAGAAATAACCCATTTTTTTCCCTCTCTCTTCTTTTGCATATACCATCGAGCAGTAGCAGCCTCCTCATAACGGGAAGGCATAGAGAGCTTTAGCTTAGCTTTTACCATTTGTACACAAATTTATATGAAGTAGTTATTGTGATATTGGCCTGGTTCACTCGGACAAAAACATACAGTTATATCAAAGAGATGCAAAAAACAAGAAGACCTTTTCGAGTGTGGGTTTTGGTTTAATTGAGCCGTGTCAATATCCTAATGCTATTTCATGTTTCCTAGCTAGGTTAAGAGAATGGCAAAGATCAAAACCCAAAAGTTTGCTTTGTTTGTCTTCTTTATATGTGTGAGTTAATTATTTAGTTTAGTTATGGAATTGCCAAATATGTTCTACAATGATTATTACTTTATGATGAAAGGTTATTTCATTTGTGTATGTGACAAAAAGAAGCAGAAACATGGGTCAAATCTCATGTTATTACTATAAATCTATGAAGGGATGCCTATTTCACCACAAAAGTAAAAGAAAATGAAAACAAGAATTTTTATCCTATAAACTGTATTATATATTTAGCCCATTTATAAATGCATGGCACATAACCGTAAGGTAGAATTTTCTTCCCATATGTTTCTAATGTTTTGTTTATTATTATTATTAGTATTTTCTTGCTTAACAATGTCATGAAACCCTTTAACTTCATTATTTTCACAGATATAAATATAAAATGTTTCTTCGCCGAACTTAAGCCTTTTTTTGGGATAATGTATATAAATATAAAATGATATTTTAGAAGAAAAAGAAGAAATTGAATGAGGTTACACAAAGAATTGAGATCACTAAAGTTGATGTATCACCGTGAGTATCAAAGTTGCTATATATAACAATTGAGCTAGGTTAAATCTTTGAATCCTATACTAACGTAATGAATGTTACAAAGAGGATTTTTCGTGATAACAGTAGCTGTGTTGCAAAGGAAGTTGTGATAGCATTTTTCTCCTACATGACTACGTTGGGCAGTGGTAGAGTTTCACTCTTGCATGGTTCTGTCTCTCGAGTAATTTTCATTTCATTAGACTCCCACATGGCTCAAGTTGATCGGTACTTGATCCTTGTCATCACCAAAGCTTTCTCCATTATGTTTGTGAAGATTGTGTGGGGATAAGACCTTATCACTCCATAGTACCTTATCTCTCATTTTATCTCCATATTCCTTATCTCTCATTTGGTGGTCCCCATAATTGTTTGTTAAGCTGATCTATGTGGTGGTGTCAATACCTTCCCACAAACTGTGCGAGGCTGGAGGTAAAGTTTAGAGCAGAAGTACTTGAGGGCTAATTTGGGTATAGGCTTAGTGAAAATATCAGCCACTTATTCTGTGGTGGAGATATGCCGGGTGATGATGAGACCAAGAGTAACCCACTTTCACACAATGGTAGTCCAATTCGATGTGTTTACTTCAAGTATGGAAGACAAGATTGATAGTCATATGTAGTGCACTAAGATTATCACGGTAAAGTGTAGGAGGTGACCGAAGTGTAATGCGCATATCCTTTAAGATGAAGCTCATCCATGTAAATTTAGCTGTTGTGTTTGCCATAACTTTATATTCTGCTTCAATACTGGAATAGGAGATTATGTGTTGTTTCTTTGAACACCAGGATATCATATTTTTTTCCAAGAAATGTGCAGTAGCCAGTGGTTGGTCGTCTAGTTGTTGGACAGCCTGCCCAGTTTGTATATGAAAAGGCATATAAATCAAGTGTGGTCTTAACAGTGAAATTTAATCACATATGAATTGTTCCTTTTACATACCGAAGGATTCATCAAACCATTTTCAAATGAGTTGTAGTTGGCAAATGCATGAACTATGACACGTAGTTAACACTGAATGAGAGATCAGATCTAATGAGGGTGAGATATTGTAGAGTCCCTACTATTCCTCTAAAGTAGCTTTGATCATTAAGAGGATTGGCATTTTTGGGCACAGATGTTTTGGACTTAAGAGTTGTGTTCATAGGTTTACAGTTAAGCATGTTCATCTTTTCTAATACGGTGAGTACATAGTAAGTTTAGGATAGGTGAAGACTATCTTTAGTCTTGCAAACTTCAATGCTAAGGAAGTGATGAACTGGTCCTAGGTCCTTCATTATGAACTCACTACTCAAAAGTTGGATAAAGGAAGCAACAAGTGCCAATGTTATCCTTGTAATTAACATAAAGAAGAAGAATTAATGATCTAAGATTAGAATGGTAAATGAATAAAGATGGATCAGCTAAGTTACACATAAAATTATATTTGAGCAAAAAGGCATTAAAGTGATTAAACTAAGCTCGGGGTGCTTGTTTTAAGCCATAGAGAGTCATTTGTAGCTTGCACATGTGTCTTGGTTTATGTGGGCTAGCCATTCTAGGTGGTTGATCTATGTACATATCTTCAGGGATTAACCCATGCAAAAAGGTATTTTTGACATCAAGTTGTCTAATGGGCCAATGTTTAATAAAGGCAATAATGAGGATTATGCGGATAGTGCCTGGTTTGATAACCAGTGAGAACATCTCTGTGTAATCTATCCCATTAATCTGATGATATCTTTTTGCAACTAGGCGAGCTTTAAGTATGTCTAATGAGCCATATGGTTTGAGTTTAGTTTTAAAAACCCATTTTTACCCAATGACATGCATGTTTGGAGATCAAGGAACAAGTTGCCAAGTTTGGTTGGTATGAAGGGCTGTAAGTTCTTCTTCCATTGCTGCTTACCACCCAGAGTGTTTTAAGGCAGTTCTAATGTTATGGGGTTCGTGAGGAATGATGGAGGTTAAGGTAATAGTCAAAGCGTATTTGGGGTTTGGTTTAACTACTCTGGCACGAGAACAAGTAATCATGGGATGGGTGGATTTCAACTGAGGTGGGTGTGAATGAGAGAGCTGTGTGGTGGTGTGAACTAATGAAAGAGAAGTTATGTGCAATAAGAAGGTTACTACTGGCGTGGGGTCAACTGAAGGAATAACAGAGATAATGGAGGATGAGTTTGGGTCATGGGCTGTCGTTGCAATACGAGAATCTGGAAGAGGGTGGGTTTGGTTCGATGTAGAGTCAGATGGCTGGACAGAGGCAAGAAGTGATGGGCTGGTAGGGACTGACTAAACAATAGGCAGTAACTGGGTAATGGATGGTGAGGGGATGTCAGGTGCAACAGATGTAAGAGAAAAGGAAGAATTAGGAAGCTGGTGAGTGGCATTGTTTGCTGAGATGCGAGGTATTAACTGGGTGTTCAATGGTAAAGGCACATCGGGGGCAACTGATGCAGTGGAGATATGGGTTTTATTGGGTAAGGGTAGCGTAGGTGACGTGGAAGGAGAGAAAAGATGGCTCGAGCTCTAGGACGTGATGGGCAGCATAGTCGAACTGGTAGACGCTGCTAAAGACGTCAACAAGCCTACAGAAGTAGAAGCAATGGTGAGATGAGGTAACCATAAGTAAAAAATGGAGATAGTATGAGTGTGTGATGACATTTTCGTGGTGATACCCTTATAAGGAAAGGCAAATTCATCAAAGACCACATGACGAGAGAGAAAATTTTTTTGGTGAATGGTTTAAAACATTTGTACCCTTTATACATGTCACTGTAGCCCACAAAAACAAATGGTATTGTTTTGGGATCAAATTTATTTATTTTATATCCCACGTGTAAGGAAAACATTTGAACCTAAAAACACATAATATATCATACACTAGATGTGAATCGTGGAATTTAAAATAGGGAGTTTCAAAATTAAGAGAAGATGAGGGAAGACGGTTAATAAGGTAGACCACTATCATAAAGGCATCAACCCATAAAAACAAAGGAGTGCCACTGTGAAATAGCATAGTCATACCTAACTCTTATGATTCAGTGGTGACATTCTACTATACCTGTTTGTTATAGAGTATGAGGATAAGAAATTTGATGAATTACTCATGTTGCAAAAAAATGAAGGAAAGTTTTTTATTGATGAACTCACCTTCTCCATCCGAGTGGAAGACTTTGATACATATATTATACTGTCGTGCAACATATTTTTCAAAGGCAAGGTAAGCATGAAAAAAACCATATTTATTTTGCAACGGTATTAGCTAGGTGTAGTTAAAAAAATCATCAACGAAACAAGCATAATAACGATATTTTTCAATAGACAAAACAGGTGCCAAACCCCATAAATCACAATGTATTTTATCAAAAATTCCAGTACTTGAATGAGTAGAAGAAGAAAATGGCAAATGACTGAGTTTACTTAATTGACAACTATCACATAAATTATTCAATTTTGAAACCCCTAAAACAGTAATGAGGCCTTTATTCTTTAACAACTTTAAGGTAAACGGCTGTGGATGCCCCAAACATTGATGCCACACATATGATGTGCCAGATTTTTGTCTGTTGGAGAGAAGAGTTGTGGCGGATGGGAGAGAACATAAGATCACCCCTACATGTCCTCTTTAGCAAATGTTGTCCTGTTGCACGATCATTGACGTGAAAATTGACATTAGAAAATTTACAAGTGACAAGATATTGGTTAATTAATTGATTAACAAAAAGTAAATTTTTGGTTAAGTTAGGAACAAGAAGAACATTACGAAGTGGCAAGGAGATATTATTTTGTTTGATAATTGAGTCACATACACCACTAATGGGTAAGGAGGACCCATTCCTTATTAGAATGGTGTTATTGCCATTATATTTTCTGAGTTTAGTAGCATATGGGACTTACTTGTCATGTGATTAGATGTACCTGTGTCTGTAGTCCATTTGGTGTTTGTTATTGTGTTATCCAACGTAAGTGCTGCAAGTGCTTATGGAACATCATTTGAGCAATTGGTTGCTTTGGTGCCTACCAACAAACTTTGGCAGTGTGTCCAGCAACACCATAATATTGGCATCGTTCATTGCGATACATTTCCATCTCTGATGGTGTCATTCGACGTTCACTGGGAAGTGGTGGATGGCGTGGTCGATCATTGAGTCCTGAGTGATCATTGGCTTCTTTATTAGTGGCTTGTGACTGTTGAGCTTGGAAGCCACATCCAGTTGAGTTAAAAGACTGTGAGCCACGATAAGTATTTAAGGAAAATTGGTGAGGCCGTTGATGCTGTCCAAAAATTACAAGTTGATGAGAGATTAATTGATTGTGATTATTTGTGTGGCCAGAGAATCAGTTGCGTCTCTAATCAAAAATTTGAAGTTAAGAAACAAGCTTTGAATAGGTGAGTCTTGGTGGTTTAAGCATAGTGGTTGTGAATGGTTTATATTGGGGACTTAAACTTGTGAGAAGGCAAAAAACTTTTTCTTGGTTGGACACTAGCTTACCTATAGCTGCTAAATTATCACAAAAGCCTTTGAATGTTCTTATGTGTTCACTAATGGTCTTATATTCCTACTTGCGAAGATAAGTGAGCTGTTGTCTAAGTTTGAATTCTCGTTCTTAAGAATCCTGTGCATATTTGTTCTTCAATACTTCCCAAATAGTATGGGCTGTGTCAAGGCCTATTACCAAGCTAATAGCTTCTTCAGAGAGTGTACTAGTGAGCCACCCTTGAAGCATCCTATCAGATTTTTGCCATGTGACATGTGTATCTGGTAATTTTTATGTGCCAATCTCTGTGTTTGTGTATTTAGGCGAGGTTGGGTCTTCATTGGTTAGGTGACCAACAAGGTCTTGGCTTTCAGCAAGGGCAAGGGCTTGTTCATGCCATAATGGACAGTTGGAAGAAGTGAGACGGAGTGTGATAAAGTTGCTAACATTGAGAGAAAATGAAGTCATGGTGTGTTTTCTAAAAAAGCAAAAAAATTGTGTTATGTGAGCTGTGATGATTGTGTGTGAGGTGCTCACTCAAGCTCTGATACTAAGAAGAAAAAGAAGAAATTAAATTAAAGAAAGGAACAATGTATTGTTTTTTGAATGAGGTTACACAAAGAATTAAGAGCACTAAAGTTGATGTATCACCATGAGCACCTAAGTTGCTATATATAACAATTGAGCTAGGTTAATCTTTGAATCCTAAACTAATATAATGAACGTTATAAAGAGGATTTTTTTTTTTATAACAGCAACATCTGTGTTGTAGAAAAGGTTGTGATAGAGATTTTCTCCTATATGACTACGTTTGGCTATGTTAGAATTTCACTCTTGCATGGTTATGTCTCTTGAGTAATTTTCATCTCCTTGGACTCCCACATGGCTCAAGTTGATTGGTACTTGATCCTTGTCATCATCCAAGCTTTCTCCATTCTATTTGTGAGGATTATGGAGGGATAAGACCTTGTCTTTTCTTTGATGGTCCCCACAATTATTTGTTGAGCCGAGCTTGTGGTGGTGTCAATAATTTTGACCCAAAAAAAATTGTTTTCTTAATGGTGGAGTAGTAGTGTAGTACTTTTGGATATTAGATTACTTAAATGATTCAATGATAACTACGATAAGAGAAATTGTTAATTGATTGAGGGAAAAAATAAAACAAGATATTATTTTGAAATAAAAATACAATAATTAAAAAAAGTTACATAATTGTTGAATTGATTATTAAAAATAAAAGGAAATTATTATTTTAGTCAACCTATATATGGATAAGTACATGCAACGACGCACCATTTAAATTTGTTGTAAAAAAAAAAAGGGGTTGGGACAAAACTAATAAATATTGATGTTGATAGAGTGGTTTTTAGTATAGGTCTTACTTAGGTCCAACTTGGCATGTCAAGGGCTTGTCAGGCCAAAAAAATAATTTTTCTTAAAAAGAGTCTTAAAAATTTAGCCTATATGCTAACTCTATAGGATTACAGGATTAAACGAGTCTTAACAGACCATCACATAAAAGAATATAAAAATATTATAAAATTTTATAACAAAATCAAACATAAACTATCAATCAATCAACTTCAATAATTATGTAAATTTTTGATACACAACAAAACATCATCAATCTATTATAGATTTGATTTTCACAAAGACAATAACATAAAATTAGAATCAAAACGATTAATAAACTATTCTCGATAATTATGTTTAAATATTACTTAGATAAATTTAGTGTAATTATTGAGTTGCCATCATCATCTATAAAGTAAATAATCTTATAAAGTAAAAATTAAAAAAAATGGTTTAAATGTTAAAGAAAAAACTAGGCTCAACATGACCTCTCAATGGCTAATCCTTGACAGACCAAACTTTAAACGAACTGAGCTAAAAATAACCCTGATTTTTTAGACTCAAAACTCGTCGTTGACTCGCTAAGTCGGTTTACGCCCCTAATTTTTAGCCTTGTCAAACCCTTTGGTGTGATTGAGCAATTTAAAGGAGCTTGTGTGTTTTGGAAAGAAAATGATCCAAGTTTCAATATAATCACTCTCAAAGATATCTGTTTGTAACTTTGTGGTCCACTTAATTAGTCCAATATTCAAAACATACATAATTAAGACAACCTTTATTGGTCAAATCGCATAACATTATGATATTGTTATCTCATTTGGCAGTGCAAATTTGGCCTAAAGATTTTGGGTGGAGGATAACTGGATAAGGATGAGTGATGTCGGGTCCGTATTGACGTATAAAACCTTACATAAAGCCCTCTGGGCCCAATCTTACTTTTAATTCTAATTAAAATTTAAACACACAATCTCTAATTTTAAAAATCATTTTTTGTTTCGATTTATTTAATCTACAAAAAAAATTTATTTATTTTTCTATTAAAAACATAAGAAAAAAATATCGTTTTAGCAAGAAAATAAATTTATTATTATATATAACTTAAATTATTTAATGTTTTTTATTAAAATTATTTAAAATTTTAACAAGGTGAGATAATATTATTTTTATAATTATGAAATTAATAATAAAAAATTGTTTAATTTTTTAAAATTTAAAATAAAATAAATAATACTTAAAAATAAATTAACATGTAATAATATACATATAAAAAATTATTTATTATTATTTGTTCATATTATGGTATGAGAAAATTTGCAATTTGCCAGTTGAGCCCAATTTATCACGCAACGTGGGTCCGGTTCCAACGTGGATAGCTGGGAGCAGAGACATTCTGTCGAAGTAGTAGTAGTTCGTGGAAAGGAAGACGAAACCGAAGAGACATTCTCAGTCTCCACTGAATCTGCCCCTCTCGTCCTTTGGCTTTTATTTATTTTCCATGATCCATTCTTTCAAAACTCAGAAATTGAATCTATTGCCTTCTTCTTCTTTTTCTGCTGCAAAACCCTCAAAAGTTGCTAATTGTGCTTTGCTTTGCCACTGATGGTGATGGAGGAAGACATTGAGAGCTGTGGGAGTAGAGCCGTACAGTCACCGCAAGCTAATCCTCGTCAGCACAGGCAAAAATTGGAGGTGTATAGTGAGGTGCTTCGTAGAATTCAAGAATCCAATTTTGAGGAGGCCAGTGTTCCAGGTTTTGATGATCATCTATGGCTTCATTTCAATCGTCTTCCTGCTAGGTATTTGATATTTTTGCTTAATTCTACATTTTTCCTTTCCAAATGCTTTTTATCTTTGTTCATCTGTGATAAATTCACTCGTGGCAGCTCCTGCTGAGAAAACCATGAGAAAAGTGTTCAAAACGATCGACAGATAATTTATTACTAAAAAATTGTATATACTCATGCATGTGGTTTTCTTTACGCATTACAAGTTTTCTCATGATATTTTCAACTCTATGATGAGGAGAAAGGAAGAAAAACAGCTTGGTCACCTTTTTGGGGCTTCTTTTACTTTAACTTTTTAAGTGGAATTACTTGAGCGATTATACTTGGAGGATCCTGTTTGGCCAATCTGATTGCTACTACGCAGGTACACATTGGATGTGAATGTGGAGAGGGCAGAAGATGTTCTTGCTCATAAGAGACTACTGAAGTTGGCAGAGGACCCTGCCAATCGACCTGCATTTCAAGTTCGCTTAGTACAGGTAAAAACACATAAAACTTGCTTGTCTTCCTGATGTTACCCTGCAATAGTAATTAAGTTAAAGTGCAATGAATTTTTATAGTTAGTCTAATACATTTATGACGCTATGAATATCTCACAATTCAAAACAAAATGATATTGAAAAGTTTAACACTATAACAGTTTTTTGATTTTTTTTCCCCAAGTCTTCCCACTTTAAACATGATGTTTTTAAATGGGTGTATTATCATTTTTAGAAAGAAATATAACTAAATTTGCGAACCATACTTGAGGAACTTCAATCATCTTTGTGATCTTAGAATCCTTGGCCTTGCTATCCATATAAAAAATATATTATTAGCCCACCTGTAGACATCACATGCACTTTCTTATTCCTCTGGCTATCATGCTACAATGTTCTTGAAGCTGTACAGTTAGAATTGCCATAAGTTTTGATTTGATTTAAAATATCACTCTGCATGCCAGTAATTCAAGTTGTTGAGGATGCATAGAACTAGTCTTTCTCTCCTTGAGCACACCATTTTGCCTTAAAAAATATATTGGAAGGAAAGTTTATGTTCTACTTTTTCCAACTATCAACTGCAATGACTTACATATTTTCTTTGGTGAAAAAACATTGACTATTGATACCATTAGCGTAAAATTTGGAACTTGGAAATCATAGCATCTTGTTAAGAAAAGCACCTAAATGCCCCTATCATCCTTAATGCAGGTATATCCTTTTGGTAGTGCAAATTATGTTGACTCCATGCACTCAGATCCTCCAGAGAAAGAAGATGCAGAGAGTTCTATTAACTATTCTTTTAAGCAGGGGTATGGTTCATATGTTGTCATATTTTATTTCACTGTCCATCATTTTCACTTCACAATAAGCAGAGAATATTGTATCATTTTTCTTATTATTTCCTCTCCATATTGTTATTCTCTTGTTATTTGTGCAATTTGTTGATTTTTGATGTCATCTCATTGTCTCTCTCATGGGGAAAAAAAAAAAGAATTCATCCGGCACCTACTTTTGGTTCATCCTCTAATCTTGAAGGTCTTGCACTTCAAGCAAGTAATAATAATATTGAAGATGGGGACAGTGCTAATGGTGTGAAACCATGCTTTTATCGGTAAGCATTTGGGTAAATACCTTACTTTGGACTGTTATTCTACTTGTAATGTTATTGCAAATGGGCTTAATTCTTTCCTCTTTTATTCTTTTTATAAGGTGCATAAGTTGGTATTGCTACAAAACGTTTTACATTTATCAAGTCGCAGCATTGTTCTATGATGAGATTGATATTTATTATAGGATAACATCTTATGCATTTTCAACATGATATCTGCCGATTGCAAGTCTCTTTATTTTGTGTTCTATGTCCAATTGTTTGAAAAAAAAAGACAGATAGAGAAACTGAGGGAGGAAGGAGAATGGTTTCTGCTTAGATGTTTTCATCTTCTCATAAACATGTGATGATTGTTGAAGTACAATATATGTAGAATGTTTTTTTTTTAAAACAACATTGTAATTGTAATTAAGGCACCATAATCTCAGTTGAGCCTTGGAGTTTTTTTCCTCCCTATTTTAATTTTTCTAGGGGGGAATATGCATTATTTCTATTAGCTTATATCAGTTAATAAATATATTTTCTTTACTGCTTAAACTCTTAACTAGTGCTGATCCTGTCACTTACTAACTTCTAGGCCCATGCACGAGATTACCTTTTCAACCATTGACAAGCCTAAACTCCTTAGCCAGGTAGTTATTTTTTTAAAACAAAATTATGTTCAACTTATTTACATTGATGCTTTTTAAACTATTGCATAAAATTGTTGTCTATAATCCTAGTTTTATTTTCTTATCCATTGTACTCTTCATCATCCAACATGATAAAAGCTCCTGCTTTTCTTGGCAGTTGGTTTGGTTAGTGCACTTCTAGCCACTTTTGCTGTGATGTTATGCGAGAAAGGAATCTAGCCTGTTTCCTTTTGTATCAGCTACTGAAACATTTTATGCTATTTGCTATTGATATAAACTCCTGTAAATATATATTTTATTGTTGACTATAAAAAGCAAAAGAGGAGGATTTTTTAAAAACTATTTCAGTTGTTCTTTATAATTTGAAAAAGAAAAAAATATAATTATGTTCAAACCTATAATTATCTTGAGTCTAATCACTTTCAAGGAGACTTCCACAAGTTCTAATGAGGACTGCTAGTCTGCTCTTATTTATTTTACATACTGTTGTTCTTAATTGACTATTCATTGGACAAGCTTCAACAAGTTTGGACTTTTTGAATTATAAGATAGAATAATTATATTTCACATTATATGCTTGCTCTCTCCCTTTACAAATTATTTATTTATTTATTTATATTCCAGTTAACTTCATTACTTGGTGAGATTGGACTGAACATTCAAGAAGCTCATGCATTTTCCACAATTGATGGATTTTCTCTGGATGTCTTTGTTGTTGAGGGTTGGCCTAATGAGGTAGGATGAAAATAGCTAAGCAAATCTGACCCGATACGAACACTTACTGTTACAATTTTTTTAGGGAGCAGAAAGATTTCACTATTTTGTTTCAACATCTTATTAGGTTGCAGTTTATTTTTGTAATAAGCATAAGGCCTTTTTGTTTTTCTTAACTTTTCATGGTGTGCTTACCTGCTTGTTCCTGTAGGTAATATATGATTGCTTATTATGTCTACATGGCATTTCCAATTATCTTTGTTGCATAATGTGGGCACAGGGATGTAAGTGTACAATGATTTTTGAAAAAATCTAGGACACGGGTTTGGCATTACACTATTAAACTTTGTTCATAATTAATTGACATTTGAACTAATTTAAAAAAAAAAACTACCAATGTATGCTCATACTGACAGTGCTAATTAACAGTAGATAATCATTGCAAACCATAAGCATCATTCAACAAAGCACAAACATACCAATTTCAACAAAGTTAAAGCATACATAACCATTCCAAAACCAAAGGGGAGATTTAGGATTCAAGGGTGGGGGTGGGGGGGGGGGGGGATGGCTGAAATTGCTACAAGGAATACTGCCAGCTGGTATCGCTCCAATTGCCAGCCAAAGCATGGCTGTTCGTGCTGGATTTGGGGTCCAAAGCACAAACGTCTGAGCTCATTTATGGCAGCGATCAGGTAGATTGGAGGGAGGGGATTGCCTATTCTGCAACCAGCTAAAGAAGAAGGGGACACGGTTCACTTTAAAAGAAAATTTGGCTCTGATCTGATTTCAATTCAAAGCCATATTCTGAAAAATGTTTCGAACAAAACTAATTTATAAAAAGGAATATATATTTTTTAGTTCACACATACACAGATACATACTTAGTATAAGTACTGCAACCAAAACGGCATATCTGTACACTCAAGTTATCTGCTTGTTATATTACTTTCATGATCTATAAGTTTTTCCTTCCTTTCTTGCTCATCAAGATAACTTGCATAGTGGATTTCTTTTAATATACTTCAAGCTGTTTCCAGTAATAAATCGTTTTTGAAGCATCTTCTTTGTCTTTCAGACAGACTTGGAGACATTTTGTTTTTCTTATTTTTCTTGGTTAAAAAAATTCTAGAATGTCATATCTCTTGTATTTCTAAGGATTCATTTACTTTTAACGTCTTCCATATATGCTTCATATGCGATAGCAAGAACAAATGAAAATTTCTTGGTAACAATGTAATCTTTTATCCCCAACAGAATTGAGAGTTCCTCTTTCACTTTTTAATTTAATTTCCTTGCCGAACTAGCTAGTGGAATTTCTTTGCCGAACTAGCTAGTGGAATTTCTATACAAGCTTTGTTATTGATCATAATTAGTTAGTTGGTTTGCACAAAATGACAGAATGGTTATAACAATATATAGAGGAGGAAATTTTGAAGAAAGTAAGCGTTTTAAGTTGACATCAAATATAACAAAACAGTTCTAAGAGTTTTCCTCATTTCTGGCAATCCTAACCGCCTTTTTTTCTCTTCTTCCTCTTCTGTTTACTGGTGAAAGGGTTTCTAGCAAGAGAATTAAGTTGTCATGTAAATTCATCTGGATTTCAAATCTTTTGTGTTGCTTCGTCGAATGATTGTTTTATGTTTCCTTGAGTTTTTGAAGTTGTTCATGCTTCATACAATTTGTTGACTTCTCTTTTCTTGCTAATATTTGGTTTTAACTTAGTTGTTTCTTTTTTTATTTTGAATTATTTTCCATATCCGTATAGCATCTTGCATTTATTGACTTATTAATCATCTCATTGCTAACACCAATTTTGCCATTCTCTTTGCTTGTGGACTAGGAAACTGAGGAGCTCAGAGGTGTATTGGAAAAGGGAATTTTGAAGTTTAAGGTTAATTTCTCCACATTAATCATTCCAAGATTTAAAGTTCCATATTTTCTGGAAAGATATCTTAAATGTTTTGCTATGATCTTCTGGTACAATGGCACCTCTTCAAGATTAAGGGTGGAAGACGAGACTACTGTAATTTGATTCATAAACAAGAATACCTAATATTAATTTGGGCTACATTTGAGTGAAGGCAATTGTTAATATTACTTGTTCTTTGCACTAATGTAGTGTGCCACCAATGTTCATATTGCTTTTTGTCTTTATTGCTTTGTGTATTAATCAGAGGGTAGGTTCTAATGTGGTTGTCTGACTATGACTTGTCAACATTGTGCAGAATTGGAATCTTATATTGGTGGAAATATTTTTCTCTAGGTCCTCCCAGATAATAATAAGTTGCTTTATCATATATTTTTGACCACATTATGGGGTAAAAAATATGGTCTACAAAATTGAATGAAGGCTGACAATCAGTTTGTATTACAAATAAATGTCTTATTTTATTATCAGAGCTGTTATTTCCACGCCTCATTTTTTTAATGTTATTTCTGCCATTCTTTCTCTTCGTTTTTACCTCTCCTCTATCATGTCATCACAAATAACAATAATGAAATAAGGTGTGGGAGGTGTGGACAATACGGAGGTATTGATATATCATTTCTCTTTTATTATAGCCTACATGACTAGAGAGGTTTGACAGTTGTAATTCGTAAAGTGTGAGACCCTACAGACCACCTCCACTTTAATTGTCTCGAAATTATTGAGTTATCATCATGTAGAAATATGTAACCTGATACCCAAAAAAATGAAATCTGGTCTTTTTGTTACAACCAAGCATTTCATTCACCAAGGTCAATTTCCCCTGCTATATATTCCTATTATGACTCTGCTGAATATGTTCTAAATGAGATTAATATAGTACCTGTTGAGGTGTATTATTCTACTATGCAATTGCATGGTTACATATATAACTCTTATAATGTTTCAAATTGCTGCTTTACTGGTGTTGAACTATAGAATACATATTTCCTGTTATGTAGCCAAAACTAGAGTTCTCTCCCTCATTTTCATTTCTCTTCGGATTAAAACCTTATGATATACGGTATATCTTATGGGCTCAGCAGGAGCAATATCTGTCAAACCAGGGCATACTTTCTGCTGCCAATGAAGATTACCAGGCAAGGATGGAACCCATCCCTCGTTGCATAGAAATACCATCTGATGGAACTGATGTCTGGGAAATTGATACCAACCAGCTGAAATTCGGGAACAAAGTTGGCTCTGGATCATTTGGTGATTTGTGAGTTATTTCTGTTTGAAATCCATTAGAACTCTACATAGCAACTTAAATGATCTCTCTCTTTTCCTTTTTCTTTGAGTTTCTGTAGGTACAGAGGTTCATATTGCAGTCAAGATGTGGCTATCAAAGTCCTCAAACCGGAGCGCATAAATGCAGATATGTTTAGAGAATTTGCCCAGGAAGTTTATATAATGAGGTTTGTTAACATACCTGAATATGATTCATAGAGCTTTAGTTTCCCATTATTGAGATTTTTTTTTTCTTTCTCCACTTGTCGACCTTTCCTTCTTTTATTCTCTCTTTCATCCTTTCTATCTGGTAATTGTAAAGGGAATCTTTAAGCAGTGTAGGTTGTGCACTAACTTCTCTTTTCCTGCTATAATTGCCAAGTCTACTTTGTACTAAATGATAGTTTGTGTGACATAAATGCCCTATAATTAACTGATAATCCAGGAAGGCAAAAGATGGATTTGATGCTGGTAGATGAGTAATCTTAATACATATTGCAGGCAGTGTCTCTTTCTATGGGAGGGTTTCACTCCTTTGTTCCAAGTCCCTGACTTCAATATGACGCTGCTCAAACAATAAAGTTTAGTGTTTTTATGCCCCTTTTCTAGTCTCTCTGTTTGCAAACCAACAAGCTCTGGCAACAGCAAACTAATCTTTGTGCTCCTGTTGTCTTTAAACCAATGCTCCTTCACTCGTCTTTCTATTATTATACGCATACAATGATGTGCTGCATACTTAGCTGCTTAATAGTTAAAAGCAAAGCGCAATTTGGCTTCAATCTTTGTTAAATATCTTAGTTCTGAAAAAAATCCTTACATTCCATGAGCTATAATTTGAAAAGTTATGGTGGGTAGATTCCCTGGACTCGACATTCTAGCTCAAAGACTGAAAATCTCCTGCTCAAAGATTCATGAACTTTGGCTTGATTACAATCATGACAGGGGTATGAAATTTCTTCATCAGTATTAAAGGAAATTATTTGACCTGGTTTCTATGACCATTCAGGAAAGAAATTTATTAGATATCTACTACATTGGATGCTTCTGTGGATTTTCTAAAAATATCTTTCAATCAATGTTTTTGTCCTGACGAATTCACTAGTTTGTAGGACACATTGTTTTTATGTTATTTAGTTGGTTTTAGTGATATGGCATCCTTATAAGTTTGAGTAAGGATTCTTCCTTTACCTATTATAACTGATCTATCATTGCAGGAAGATTCGACACAAGAATGTTGTGCAGTTCATTGGTGCATGTACTCAGCCGAATAATCTGTGTATTGTTACTGGTAAATAGGATAGAACCATGAAAACATATAATGCCATATATTCATATTGTTATTTTTTTACTATAAAAATCATGATAGGAATATATAGTTCTGTTGTATATACCTGAAGATATACTAGTTTTAGAATAATATCTCTAATTATCTGTTTATGATGTATCATATAATCTCTTTTCTAAGATGGTGATGTGGCTGCCTGATTCAGTCACCCAATAATTCAACTTTGATGATTATGTGCTCATATTTATGCCTTTATCAGAGTTTATGTCTGGAGGAAGCGTATATGACTTTCTGCACAAACAAAGGGGTGTATTTAAGCTTCCATCTTTACTAAAAGTAGCTATTGATGTTTCCAAGGGAATGAACTATTTGCACCAAAATAATATAATTCACAGGGACCTCAAGACTGCCAATCTTCTGATGGATGAAAATGAGGTAAGAGGACTCCATGAATGCATACATTGACATTGCCTGTTTTATTTTCATCATATTATCAGTCTATGTTTTGCCACTCTCTGTATAATATGTGGTTTATAAAGACTGCATTGTTTGTTGCTGATATAGTATAATCGATCTATTACCTTTTTCTGTTATCAGGTCATTGCATTGCTTCTTAATTGTAGAGTTTCTATAAATAAATTCATGAGTCACGACCAATTGCTGGTGTGTTTATATGTTTATGATGTTCATTGTCCTGAGGCGCCACTCTCTACTCTTAAGCTGCCATGCTTCCTTCCCCAAAAGAAAAGAAATTCCACATTGGAGGTGGTATACTTAATGTAGGATCTGAAGGGTTGCTAGTCTAGTCTTGTGCCTATCTCTCATTATTGTCTCATTCATATTGGTCTGTATTCAGTAATGTACCAAAACTGTACTGTATGGCAACATGAATCACAAGATTCACTCATAGTTTGTAATTTGTATAAACAAGTACAAGGCTGGTAATTGTGTATGTCGGACTCTTGTCAGGATGAAGTTAAATTTGAACTTTCAGTACACAAAACTCAGAGGAAAAGTGTTGAATTTTTTAATACCTTTCTAGAAGAACTAAAGCATCTCCAACATGATCATTTCATCTGTAATAAAGTGTCATATCTTTCTATGACAGGTGGTAAAGGTTGCTGATTTTGGGGTTGCCAGAGTGCAAACTCAATCTGGAGTGATGACAGCTGAAACTGGAACGTACCGCTGGATGGCTCCTGAAGTATGGATATTCTTGGACATCTCCTGAATTATTTTTTGTGTGACATTATTATGAAATACAAATGTGGTATCAATATTTGTCTAAAGTTACTCTTAGGGATTTCTTGGTAGTAAAAGAGGAACATATGAGGGGCAGGGAAATATGGAATAATAGAAATATTATATTTATCCCTAGTTGGCGCTTGATAGAGATATGAAAGTGATTGCTTGATAATCAGATTTTGCTAGTCCCGTCTTGGTGCACTTTTAATTGCAGTATATGAATTTGAGAACTTTTTAATTAGTCTGTTCTTTTCTTCCTTTTCTTCAATTTGTTGATTTGATTTTGAATTCCACTGTTAGATGATGCTTCAAGTCTCTTTTTTTATTTGATTTTCACTTGAAGATCATTGAACACAAACCATATGACCAGAAGGCAGATGTTTTCAGTTTTGGAATAGCTCTTTGGGAACTTCTAACTGGAGAAGTAAGTCATTTCATCCCAGGCAGTGGGTTTTGCTTGTTTAACTTGTCAATTGGTTTCTTATCTCTAGCAATGATCCTGGATTTTACTCTTAATTGTATATATTATATTTTCTGTCCAGTTGCCTTACTCTTACTTGACCCCGTTACAAGCAGCTGTAGGCGTGGTGCAGAAGGTTTTTATTCTGTCCTTTTTACATATCATCTTCCGTAAACATTTTTCTAATCTTTGCTTGCTAATTCTGTCTTTAACATTGCTATTAGGGTCTACGACCTACAATCCCCAAGAATGCACACCCGAGACTTTCTGAACTGCTCCAGCGTTGCTGGAAACAAGATCCAATGGAGAGACCAGATTTCTCTGAAATAATAGAAATTCTTCAGCTGATAACTAAAGAGGTAAAATACCCAAAAAGAAACAAAAAGTTGAACCAAATAGGAAATTCTAAATGTTACGTTTCAAACAGGTTAATGATGAAAAAGCTGATCGACACAAAGATAAATCATCCCACAGCTTTCTCTCAGCATTTAGATGGGGCCATCACTGATTTTGAGCATCATGATCATATGAACAGTACACCCTTTTTGTCTTCTATAATAGTCTGACCAAAAGTCAACCGACTGCTTGTTTATATTATTGAAAACTTCTGTTGCTTTAAATTAATCTCACAGTCGTCTCTTTCCCTTTTGCCTACTTCCTGGATCCAATTGTTCTCATTTGTCTGTAAACATTGACAGGATGGAAGCATGAGGGAACAGGGTAGAATTTGATTAACATCGAAAATCTCTTCTTTCTCTGCTTTTCTATCATGTTGTAAATGAATAATTATTTTTCTGGGACGACGTACACACCAATGCGGTGCCAGTTAATGTGAGTTTTTGAATAGATGACATACTTTCGGGTTACCGAATGTTAATCAACAATGAATTAATCCTTCAATCGATCATGGATATAAATGTTTACGATATGATATGAGATATTTGACTAGACAGAAACTTGGGAAATAACGACACCACCATATACCTCGAACAATAAAAGCTGCAAGCAATTGAAAAAAGGACAAAAAAAACTTAAAAAAACCAAAAGGATGTTGAAATATTTTACTTCAGTTAAAATTCCGTACCTAGCCAGCTCAAAACGTATTACGAAGGTAATATAGTCATCAATCATCATCACGCCTTGATTTATATAGCATTACAAATGTAACTAGTTATACGATGGAGAATAATATTTGTATTGGAATATCCCAGGAACTTTCTACTAACAATTTTCAACCATTTCTGCTGTACTTCCATTATTATTGTTTTGGCATGGAGCACATCTGATTGATTTATAGCATTCCCCTGCCTAACTGCTCAACCAACTTGCTGGAGAAACTTGGCACTGTTTGGTTTTATTTTTAAAAATTATTTTTTTATTTTTTTATTTTGCGAGAACAAAAAAATTCGTTTGGTAACTGTTTTCATAAGTAATTTTTAAAAATTATTTTTGAAAACAATAATAAAAAATAAAAAATAATAATTTTTTTATATTTTTATTTATTTTTATCATCTATTTTTTATAAAATATAAAAAAATAATTAATAAAAAATATTTTTATCTAAACAAGTTTTTATTTTTTTATTTTTTAGAATTATTTTAAAAAATAATAAAATAAAAATTGTTCAAAAAAGTACTCTTATCTCCCTCCCTTTCTTTCTTTGACATTTTATTTGCCTGTTTTAGATGAATAGCTGAAAGGTCCTGTTAGCTCTGATAAATCTGACCAAACACTCCAGAAACAAATTTACAGTCTTCTTTTTCACAAGAAGGTTCGTGGCCCCTCACATCCTACTTCAACATTAAAGATTGCCTCGTATAAATTTACCCAAGACTTTTATTTATTTATTTATTTATTTATTTTTCATGTTTGTTTTGTTTTGGTTGCTTAAGAAAACACAGAGGAATATATATCATGCTATGCTTTGCCTTACACATTGTCCATCAATTTGTTGGTCATCAACACATCAAGACAAGAAAGATCTTTTCTTTGCCAAGTTGATAAAGAAACTTTATCTAATTATCTGTTGATATCGACAGAAATATACATGACCATTTTTTTCACCTCCTGCATATGTACGCACTTTTCCAGTATTTATTTTTACCAGTATCTCTATTGCTACTGCCTTGGTGAAGTGTTTTGAGCACCAAGAAACTTATTAAGTTATTATATACAGCTACAGGTCCCACCTTCACACTTCACTGTTCTGTCGGAAGTCCATTTTTAGTCCAAGCAGCATACCCCCCAGCTATGTCTGTAATTCCAGTAAATCCCTACAGAATACAGAAATGTTAATCAGTCTGAACAATCTTTGAGCACAAGTTCTTGCAAGATGGAAAGGTAGCCAAGTATCATTGAGTTTCTTTTTCTTTTTTGGCCATAAACATTATTACTAAGGAACCAGGAAAACCTTGCAATTTGTAAACATAAATATTGTATTGTAAGTGTTACTGGCGGCAAACTCAAAGTTGAAGGGATATTCAAAACGAGAACTAGATGATAATGGTGACAGTAACAGTAAGTACTTTGTATACACTATACAGTATTAATCAGAAAAAACAGAAAGACTTGAAGTGTCACTCCCAGTTGTAATCAACAACGGAAGATGTCTTCCTGTGGAAGAACAGAACTTGATCAGGACAATCAACCAAACTAGGATGCTTATTTTCAACTCCAATAAAACATTGACAATTGACAAAAGACGAAGTTAAGGTGTTGAAGAAGAAACTTACAGCAGCTAATAAGTCAGTAGCAGCCATCATAGACCTTTTCCCAAGTTGACACCCCTGTAAAACCAGAAGATCAACATCTGTACCAAGCTAGAATCAAAAGACAAGCAAATGAAAGTTTAAGAGAATGTGCACTCACAACAATAATTTCATCCTCTTTCCTAAAATGTGATGAGACTTCAGTAAGAAAGTTGGTGTTCTTTGTCATACCTACACACATTAACGGAGAGTCCATGTTAACTTAAGATAATAGAATATGAATAGACAAGAAAAAGTTCCCCTGGGGCTGGGACCACAAGACTCTGGTCATTCTAAGGTTTAAATTAAGGCAGAATATATTGTGTTGATTCAATTGTTCTGGCATTTACTATGTAAAATCAACCTATTCCACCTTCTCTTGCAACCAACACTTGGAATATTTTAATGTGAGCTCTCCATAAAATGCTTGCAATTCAAGGATGGACATACTAGTTATTGGCATTATTAATTGGTTGAGTCATTGAGTGCAGCAAGATAAAGATGCGTTCAACAATGGCAAGTGGGGAGAGACCAATAAGCAGAGGAATCTAAGTCTAGATAACAAGTTAAATGATTCTCTTTAATGAATATGAAATTCTGAACGGGATTACCAGATAATCTTCTTTTGAAAGAACTTAATTTGACATTGGGACTTCAAGTTAAATCGAAGTAGCTGCCGAACCCATTAATCAATTTTAATAATTTTCAATTGAAAAGAAATAATTATACAATGTTCAGTTAGAGAGAGAGAGAGAACCTGATCCAAGTCTGTACATGTAAGGTACGTTAATTGCGCCCGGAGCGTGTCCAGCGTTGAACTCTTCGAGAGTTCTACACACAAACAGGCACTGACATCATAATTTAAATTGAACAAGCAAGTAAACAAAAAAAGCAGGCGATGAGCTGGGATTTTGTATTTTTCTGAAGAGATCATTCAAAAAATATATAAATTCTGTGCGTTACTGATTAGTGCTAACCTCACATCCAAATACCGATGTCCAGCAAGAAGAAGTTCGTGAGCTACACGTACCGGCACCGAAGTTGGAACCCCGATAGCCTCTAAATTCCCGTTTAGAGCAGCTTTCGTGCTTCAACAAACCCATAATTCCATTAAAATGAAAGAAGAAGAAGAAAACCAGAGTCCTGTAAATTCCCCTCCGAACCAAAATTTTCACTGTCTTTTACGCTTACCAGAAGTTCGGAAACTTGTCGGGTCCAACACCAATTCTCCGGGGCTTACGAGAACTCACCGATTTCAGAAATGACATCCTGCATGTAATTAATGTAATCTATGAAGATCAAGAAAGAACAAAGAAAGCCACGAGTGAGAGAGAATGGATAGAACTACGTTACCTGGTGTGATAGAGAATGGGAGAGCAGAGTGAAGGAGAGCCATGGAAGGAAGAGGCGGAAACATGAAACGACGTCGCCATCATGGTTTTCATGGTGGGTACTGGTTAGAGGTGGGTGTGTGAGAAGGAAGTATAAATGGGTGGCTCCGGGCTCAGCCGAATGGGTGCCTGCATTAGCGGCCAAGGATTGGATCATATTTATATGTATGAAGAAGGGAGTGGGAAGAACTGGGAACGGCATTCTTCAGGGATGGGTTGGACTGCCACGCGGTCAGTTTGTGGGTTTTGGATAAATCCAATTCTGGCACCAATCTATTTCCAAGGTCCGCGCTTCAGGCTTGGTGGTGACGTGTAATTCTGCATGGATAAAACCATTTTCAATAATCAAAAAGAGGATGTGGGGACCACCCATCACCACTACATGTGGCCCTGGATAACTCTTCATCCAATCGACTCCTTCTCCTCAGGGAATTTAAGGACTTCATGCCTTGGGCCTAGATATTTTTTTATTCTTCAAGCCAGCCCGTTTTTTAAGTTATAGTGGGCTGATGTTTGGGAATGGGCCTATTGTTTCAATACCATTCCCCGTTTGGTTGGGTTTTTCCAACAAAAATCAAGTTGTTTAATACAAAAAAAAGCAATATTATGTTTAGACGAGCTTCTTTAAAAAGAGTGATTTAAAAAAAATAGGTTCTAATAGGAAAGGGATAAAATTCTTAAACTAATATACTCTTAAAATATTTTATAAAATTTTTTAAAAAACATTTATATATGTTATAGTAATTTTATCTACACAAAAAATATATTTTATCATTTAAACATAATGTTTTTTTTCAGTAAAATTATTTTTATATAATTATATTAAAACGTTAAATATTTACTTTTTTTAAAATTTTAATACTTATTTAAAGTATCTACACAAGTATAAATATAAGTACATCTAAATGGGTCGTTAAAAAACAAAGGAGTCTAATTCTTTTTGGGGACTCTATGCTATTACCCTGCAGTGAAATAATAACATAAATATTACTGTTCTTTTTTATCTCTAATTAAGTAATTATTTTTATAAAAAATAATTATTTTTCGTTGAATAGTTATTATTAATTATTTATAATTTTTTTAATTTTTACTTATTATATTACTTGAAAATAAAAATTTTTATGTTATTTGCATAATTATTAAAACACCAAATTTTCTAAAATCACATATATAATAGATGATTGCTCCCTATAGCCTTAAAATGGGATTATAAGTGTACAATTACCTTTATTTTTTGTACTATTTTTTTAAAAATTAATGAAATGTTTCTTATGTTATATATATGTTTGAAAAGTTTGAGTTTTTTTAAAATTTTTTACTTACAAAAAATATAAGTCCAAAAATTATTGTTAAATAAACAAGACCTAAAATAATAAAAAAATTCAAAACAATTAAAAAATGACATAAAAAATATTTCATTAATTCTAAAAAATAAAAATAAAAACTAAATACCACAAAAAATTATGAAGAGGTATAGCCTTACAGTCTAAAGCTATAGGTACCATTCCCTATATAATACTCCAATATAGATAATAAATTAGTGTGTTTAATACGCCATTTAGCAAGTTGATGATAAAACGGCACGAAAGCATATTAAAAATTTGGACAAATC
>JASKGM010023975.1:0-28508 GCA_034509205.1 Ceratonia siliqua | reverse complement strand
TTGCAATGGTGGGGAGGCTTCAATTGGGGCTGGTTCAAGTTCTTCTTCTTCTTCTTCTTCAACCTCATCTTCATTAACTTCATTCTTCAGCAGTAAAGACCTCATTCCTCTACTTTCTCCTCTTGTGGTGCTTGAATCCACTTGTATCAGAGAAGAAACCACTGCAAAATCCCAGTGAAATTCTATTTCTATATGTTCTACTATAGTTTTGTAATGTGGGTTTTCGATCTTAAAAAGTTTTGAAATCATAAGCTGTAATTAACAAAAAATTGTTTCTGGGTCTTCTGATAAAATTATGCAGTACAGAGATGGGGTTTTTCAATGTTTAGATTCACATCACACTGTTTATTTTTGGAGATTGGAACTTGTTCTTCAGCTCCTATTATTATGCTCAAAGTCATAGCATTACAGATATATATACACAAGTTCCTCTAAAGACCCATGATATTCAAAATAGCTATGAAGATAGGTTATTTTAATATTACTGGTAACGTTAGTGGCATGTGGCATGTGTGGGATTTTCTTTCAGTCCCATACTCACATTTGTCAATCCCATAACATTTATGTTTGACACTTTGATATAGGATTAATGTATGAGATAATGCCTATTGAGAGGCGAGTAAAAGTTCACCCAAAAAATTAAACAAAGGCCCATCCAAAAGATGAATATAAGAAAATCTGCCCAAGTAAAATTGACCACCAACCCTAGTTCCTGACATTAAATTCATATAGTGACTAAGTAATTATGACTAATTACCCCATTGTATACAAATCATAAATCTCCATTTTGGTTTAGTTGCTTATTATCCATAAGGCCGCAGATGTGAGAGAAAAGCTTTTCGCAGCCTCCACCTCCTTCACGAGTCACAGTTGAGTCATTATTTCATTGTTGCTTTTGCTTCATCAACAACTTGGTAACCAAGTCTCTATTATGAGTTCATTAGTCATTCTATATTACAATAATAATCAACAAAGGAGTTCTAGAGTGACAACAAGGTAGAAACTACAATGAACAAATATATTTAGAAGTAAATTAGTACCGTATTTTATAATGGTATTTAGATACAGTTTTTTTTTTTTGTGTTATTATAAAGTATTGTTTTAGAATTATTTAAAGTATGAACAAAAAAATAAACTTAAGGTATAATTTTAGAATATAGTATTTCTAAAAACACCTGAATGGAACTATTTTAATATCACACAAAAAAGATTTCATGCTTCAAGTGGTTCAGTATGTAGACGCATCTCCATAGGCAGAATAGTGCAGAGATTCACTACGAAAGAAGAACTGAGCAGCTCATAGAATTGAAGATATATTTGCTGTAATTGAAGCAAGAACATCAATAGCTAGTGGGCCTCAGTTTATTTTTGGTCAATATGGGCCTCCATATGTATAGCATGATTGAATGGAGATTTTGGGCTAATAGAATCTGGGCTTTGTTACTGTCCAAAAAAGGAGTCTGGGCTCTTTACACCATATTAATTTGTTGGAAGCTTTTGTGGCTCAAAAAGAGTATTATGTATATGATGTTTAAACAATTAAAAAGAAGTAAGAGATGTATTTGGTATACCAATACCTTAGATAATAAGTGGGTATCTCATACAAGGTATTTGGTATACCTTGTATTTGGTATTTGATATACCAATATCTTATATGTTAGATAATAAATGGGTATTTCAAGAATTTAATATCTTATCATATAAAATGATTAGCATATTTAAAATAACAAAATGTTATGAATCACATAATTTTAAATGATTTGAAGGATAATATCTAAAATATCATAATATTTTATATATCAAGATACTATTATAAATAAGATATCATCATATTAAACCTTTCTTAATTGTAGAAGTATTATATTCTAAAATAGTATATTGAGTATTTTTTATATATCATTTAAAAATAAATTATTTTTAAAAATAGAAAAAAAGAACCTCCAAATTATGGTGTTATAATTGATTGTCTTATTTTATTTCTCCTTCAAATACAACTTAGTAAAGTAGATTCATATCATAAAACAAATTTTATCATCCTTTGGCAGACAAAAATAAAATATTTGCTTTAGCCCGCCCATGAACCTTCCTAGTATTTCACTAATTTATTTGATATATATATATATATAAATTTTGCTTTTGTTTCTCTTTCCTGTGATGCAGTCTTCGTGGGATGGTAAACATAGTAGTTTCCAAAGGGAAAAAATAGTAATTTTTAATAATTTCTTAATTCTTTAAAAACTTGATAAATATAATGATTTTTTATTTTTAAAATAAAATGTCATTCTCTTATAACATATACAAAAGATTAATTTATTTTTATTTTTTCTTTACCAACTATATTAGTATTAAAAATTAATTTATATTTCTATATTTTTATAAAAAATTCAATATTATTTAACAAATATTGAATATTATATTATAAAAGAAGAAAAGAGATTAAATTAATTTACCATAAAGTTTACTACCAAATATTACATTACAAGTTACACTTACACCCACCAGGTAACAAAATTACCTCCCCTGTCTCTACACAATTTCTCTGGTCTTTCTAATTTGGAAGAAACATTGGATATTACAAATTTTTTTTTAAAAATTTTATTCATCTTATTTAAAATAATATTTTATAAAGTTTAAATAATTTCATAAAATCTCATGAGCCAGATCTCTGTGATGACGAAAGGTGCTTTGCCCGAGTACTGCGCACTCTCAGCACACCAAAATCCAGAGTGGTGCTCGTTTTTCTTTTTCTTGGTTTACCTTTTTGTGTATACCATTTTTTATTTTTAAATTTATACAGGAAAAAAAATATTCAGCTAAAATCATTTATTTATTTATTATTTTTCCCTGCCCATAGTTTTCGGCCTTAATTTCCGATTCAATTCAGAGAACTTGTCCTGTACTTTGCTTCTTTGACGACCTTCTTCTTCTGCTTCTGCTTTCGTGTTCCTTCTCTCCTGTCTCCCAAGTACATTTCTTGTTACTCTCCCAAGGAGCAAAGGGGATTTGGAGGCAAGAGCGAATCCTTCGTTGTTCTCTTATAAAGGCGTGGTTCATTTCTGATTGTTGCGGTTTCCATTGGTTGTGCTTTCAGCTTTATGCAGTTCTGAATTTCTTGCATTAGATACAGTACAACCCTTGATTTACTTGTGGTTATTGTGGGATTTCTTGAATTGGATGCGTGTTTGAGTTGGAATTCTGTGCGTGATTCGTTTTTCGCCTGATTAGGGTTTGATCTCTTCCATTTTGTTGTCGTGATTGGTGCATTGGTTGTGGGGTGGACTCCCGGTCGATAATTTATGTGTGGATTTTTTCTTCTTGAAAGGATTGCTTCAATTTTGAAAAAGATTTTAAACAAGAAGAATGAATGATGAATTTGGAAATTGGTTTGCTTGATGCTGATGTTGTTGTTCTTTAGTATGGGTGGTAATTCTGATTGGTTTTTTCTTCTTTCTTAAGGTGGTTTTAATTTCGGCCTACTGTTGGATTTAGAGGGAGTTTCTGGGCAAGATATTATATGCTGAAGCTGGGTGAATACTGTCTTACTTTGGAGAAGGTAAGACAGCAGCCACTTGGACTCACTGCTTATTACTTCAGTGCAAAATTTTCAGCCTCACCGTTTAAAAATTACAGTCTCTATTTTCTGTGTCAGAATTGAGTTAGGTTGAGCTCATGCACCCTTAACATTTGTCTATGTAGTTGACATTTTAGTTAGACATATACGGTTATTTTCCCTTTTATTTCTTCTCTAATATTTCACAATGAAGTAGAATACTGTTTTTTCTTGTTGAGAGCATCTTATCTAAGAATATGTTTCTGCTAGAATATTTTTTATTCATTTTATGTCAGTTTATGTCTCAAAATAAAATTTTATAATTTAAAGATAACTCCTTTTATTTGAGTGTTGGCTCACTTAGTTGCTAAGGTTAGTTGACAACAGATGGGTGTAGTCTGGAAGAAGTTGCCTTTTAAGCATTTTTTGTTGAAAGACTGACTGGATTAGTCTCAAACAGGTTGACTGTTAAGCATTTTTGTGTAAAGTATGCTAGTGATAGACCTCAGGTACAAGGCACATTGGTGTGTGCGTGCATAACTTTGTGGGGAGGGGGCTGAGAGATGATGTAGCCTCAGCATACACGCTATAGGTTATGTGCTAGCTGCAGCTAGGGCACTTCCTTTACTTTGGGAAGAAGATGAAATGAAAAGAGAGAGGAGAAATAGAGAAGAAAGGCAAGGCCCTAAGTGCAATCGTAGCCCATGGATTAGATACTTAGGAAAGAAATAAGCATGGGAAGAAATAAATAATTATTGATAATATTTGGAAAGTAAATCTAGGTGACTGCTTAGTCTGCTTTTGAAATCTGTCCACATAAGGGAAGAAATGAAGGCTTTAGAATTTGTGAATTAGGATGG
This sequence comes from Ceratonia siliqua, assembly GCA_034509205.1. Lineage (NCBI taxonomy): Eukaryota > Viridiplantae > Streptophyta > Magnoliopsida > Fabales > Fabaceae > Ceratonia > Ceratonia siliqua. The sequence goes on along the minus strand of JASKGM010023975.1, from coordinate 24,098 downwards.
AAATTGGAGTAAAGGATTAGCATATCAGGAATGAAGTCTTCTTAGAAAGGTAGTGACCAAAGAAATCAAAATCGAAGAATGATGCCAAGTAAGAAGGAGTTGAGAAATTGGGGAAATATATATTTGTAAGTAATTTAATATTGCTACTTTGGTGTGCGCAAATCGCAAGGAAGAGTGGGTTAGGGTAGAGGTATTTGGTTTGATTCCATCCAAACGGAAAAAGAAATAAATAAATCTTTATTGCTTTATGTTATGTGTTTGAAAAATCTCAAGTAATGTAAGATTTAACAATCTATGTTACATAAGACGTGTCCCTTGCTTTGAATATACATGTGCCTCTGCCCTGCATAAAGGAGCTAAGTGTGCCTGGTGTTTTTGAAAACAATGATGTTAATTTACTGGCAATGGTGGCACACAGCACCTGGTATCGGTCTCTAGTAGTGGACAGTCAAGGGACATCATTAGTGAATGAAGTATGGTGGTTTTATAGTTTGATAGACTTTTTTTTTTTTTTTTAATTTAAACAATTGAATAAGGAAATTATCTTCTGCTTCTTGATGGTTGAAACAGTGGGTTTTCATTTATTTTATAATTTTTAATTGTTTTGGGACTATTGCAGCATATATACACACACACACACACACACACACACACATATATATATATATATATGATATGCTCTAGAAAGTGATCTTAAAGTGAGTGGATTGTATATAGATGCATACTGTGCGACCACTTCAGTGTCCTACATTGAATTTTTTATTGGATTAAGTTTTGATGTGAACCTCGTTTCTTTTCTTTTAATTTATGTACTTTTTTGTGAAGTTCTTTTCTTGAATATTATCTATGTGATTCCTTCTATGCAGAGATAAATGATAGGAAAAGGAGTCTTTAGGGAGCACTTTCAACCCCAGACATGTTCTGGGAAGAAAACTCACAAATCTGGTCAGGTGAAAGGGAATCACATAAATGTTATTCTCATTGACATAGATAGTGATCAAGTTAATGATGTTGTTATCATAGATGAACCCGAGTTTGTGCAAGAAAAATCCCATGGCTCTAGTGTGCCAAGAAGAGACAGAAAATGTCCACTGCAGAGTGTTATCAGCATTGATGATGATGACAGTGATGATGGCTACCATCCTGGAATTATTGCTGAAGGTGGTGGGGAATTGGATAGTGATGCCTCCTCAAACAAACGATTCTCTCATGCCCCAGGTTATATGCAAAATTCTGTACACATAAATGTTGATGATTGCCATGTTGTCCATGAAAAGGGTTCTTCATCTAACTTGCCAAAAAGTAGGCAAACATGCTCTGCCAAGGCTGCTGACAGAAATCGTTATGGTTTAGATGGATATGAACATGGGTCATCTGAGAGTGATTGTTCAGATTGTGAACTTATGGAACTTCGTGAAGAATGGGAAAAGGCTTCAGTTAAGAGAAAGCAGCATGTTTTTAATGATCAAGCTGGTTTTGATGAGCAGGCCAGTTCTTCTGGTTTCCATAGTAATATTTACAATGATATTGAAGTGGAGAATAGGACGGAACAGCATGCAGGAAGCCATGTATATTCTGGTCCCAGCAATGAAAAATATGTGAAGGACAAAATGCAATCCTTACATCAGAATTCTGACCCCCAAAGTCAAGAAAGGATAAGAAGAGAATATTTTTCTCCCTGCTCCAAGTATAGAAGTTATAATTTTGCTGGTGGTGTTACTGGTGATTCAAGTTTCAAGAAAGAAACTGGTGGTAAAAAGTCTAATTATATGAGCTCAAACCTAGAAGAAAATGAAAGACAAGTGGACAACAATGGATCTGCAGGGAAGAATAAAGAAGATAATTTTTCTGAAGCACATTCTAATTGTGCCTCTTTTGATGAAAGACATGCTAATCATGATGGGGTTGTGTCGCAACAATCATGTGATAGGTGGCATAATTCTGGTCTTGGGGCTGAGGAAAAAATTGGAACTGTTCCTGAAGATTCTCTATTCTGTAATGCTCAATCACTTGGCAAATCAAGAGTCTCTAATTATTCTGAAGTAGAAGTGACAGCTGATTCTGAAGTAAATTCTGGTAATGATACATTATGTAATGATTTGCAAGATAAACAGGATAGATCTTGTTTGGTGGAAAATGAGAAACCAACTGATGTAGGTGACACCTTACATCAAGACAATGGTTTTACTAACTCAGATGAAAGAGATATAATTAATGAAAGAGAAAAGCTTAAGGAGACTGATGAATATAAGCGAACCATAGAAGAAGAATGGGCTTCTAGGCAGCGACAATTGCAAGTTCAGGTATTGCTCAAAATATAGTCATAGGCCATTATGTTGTAAATTGTGTCAGTATCTATGTATACCCCCACATATCTTGGTGTTTCTCACGTGCATTTAAGTGGTCTTACAAGTTGAAGACAGGCCACTTGGTGTAAATGTCAGTTCCCTCCTAGATATTATTACCAATGTCTCTTTTATTGTTTAAATCTCTCTTCCTTATATCTGAAACAGTAGTAGTATAATAGTATTCGTACAATTTGTGGTTACTATTTGGGCTTTCAAATGAAGGTATCAACCAGTGACCTTTTATCGATTTTCATCCCCTCTAGAGGTTTTCTATTCTTATTTTTCTTGCAACTTAATGTCATAATGTAGTAGTAAATAATTTTTTTGAACTCTTGATGAGGCATGCTTGTACCTTTACAGGCAGAGGAGGCACAGAGGTTGCGCAAACGTAGAAGGGCTGAAAGTATGCGCTTATTAGACATGCAAAGAAGACAAAAGGAACGTATTGAAGAAGTTAGAGAAACACAAAAGAAGGTTGGAGTTTCGTTGTTATCTTCTACCCAAGAATATTTGTTATGCTAACTTTACTTAATGTATATTTATTATCATGCGTCTAACTAAAATTTTCTTTCCCTTTTATTATGTTCGGCCATATGACAATCTCTTTCCGTGCTTAGCATGGACATGATTTAGTCATGGAATGTTTACAATAGCTAATTAGTTCTGTCAATCTGGTAAATTATACCAAATTCAGGATGAAGAAAATATGAACATGAAAGAGAAACTGCGGGTCGAAATACGGAAGAGGCTTAATCAATTGGAGATGACATGCATTGACATGGCCTCATTGCTTCGTTGCTTAGGAATACAAGTGGGAGGAGGCTACAAACCCTTGCCACATGAGGCAAGTCAAGCTTATCTTTATCTCTAGCTTTAGATTTATATATAATTCTCTCCTTACTATATTTTAGATTCTGCATGATGTTTGAATCTTAAGCTGCAATTTTGTAATTCCTTATTTATTTTTTTATACATATTTTAAGACAGGTATTTAAACCTCTCTTAAAATTTATATTACGGCAGTTATTCTATATTGTAGAATCCCATTCCTGCACTGCTGCAAGGGATCCTATAAGTGAATAACACTCCTTTCATATCTTTTGGATTAAGGTCTATCACTGGTATTTTATGCAGAAAAGAAACTTTTCATGCCAATGCAGAATGAGAAAGGCCCGTGGTGGTAGAATAAACCCTCGAGCATACTAATCCATATCCCTAAAAAGTTATAAATAAAAAATTCCAGGACCCCTTTGGTACACTGGTATCATTCATTCACAAGTATTTTATGCGTTGGTATAAGATACTATGGTATTGAAGATTCCATGTTTGGTATGTATGACAATTGAAAGTTAAAAAAAAGAAATGATACAATTGGTATTTATAAAAGTTGATAAAGTTAAAAATTGAAGGATGTGAGGTCTCGTTTTTTTTTTTGTGTGGAATGAGATGCCCATTTCCAAGCATCTTGAATATTTGGATACCAAACGCATATCTCTAATTCAGGTATCTAAGATATCCAGATTTCTTGGATGCTTGGATGAAAATGACGTGGTACTAAATGAATTGCAAGGAACTAGCAACTTAGTTTTTCATTTGCATAGTAGGAATATTTTGTCATCTTTTGTGTAACTAACGGGCTAATATTTGAGGTCCCAAATACTTTAATATCATGACAGCTGTTGTTCCCTTCTCAAGGTTGAGTGATATGATTCTAGTTTTGTGTTCTTTGTTGTGGATTTGTGAGTCAGTTGGCCTATACACCGAAAGCATGTCGTTCTGTGTCTCATTCGAATATTTTACCCTATTGATGGTCATTTCAGGTGCATGCAGCTTATAAACGGGCCTTGTTGAAGTTTCATCCAGATCGAGCTTCAAAAACTGACATTCGCCAGCAGGTTGAGGCTGAGGAGAAGTTCAAGCTCATTTCTCGCATGAAGGAGAAGTTTTTGTCAACTTCTTGTTTCTGAATGCTAACAACTGACAGGGTATGGTTGGCGGCCTTTTAGTTGAGGACCTTTGATTCATAGCTTCTTGTTCTTTTTTTTTTTTCAATTATTGTATTTATTAGTTCCCCCTCCATCCAAATTTATCGCAGTCTATAACAAGAATAGACAAGAATGTGTAAAGTAAGTTATCTCTTATAAAATGCCATTTTTTTGAGGGTGGGTAGTGAAGCTCATCCACTTTATATTGGCCACATGTTAATGTCTGATTTTGGGCTTAAAGGGTTTTAAATGGAGGTATATTAATGAGCTAATAGTCTATATGACATTGATGTCAGGAGAAAAGTTTGATGTGCTTAGTTTCATTCACTACCCATTCTTGTTCCCTATTTTTAGAGTTATAGACTTCTTATACAACCAAAAATATAAAAAGAAGAAAAATACTAGGTTATTGACTCAAGTGTCCTAGAAGATTGAATTCGTGAGGGCATCATGAATTAATGGTCTTATCGCTGTTGAATTGTGGTTGAACTGACGTAAATTAATTTATATATATATATATATATATGTATTATGTATAATTAATAATTAAATAAATAAATAAATTAAAATTAAAATAATCAATTAATAAATATTAACATCATTAAATAATTTTATTATAATTAAAATAAGTTAATAATTTTTATGACATAATATTTAATAGTCAATTACAAAATAAAATATAAAAAATAAATTACAATATTTTTTTTTAAACTTATGATTTGTGAAAATTGGGTGATACACTGCACCTTCCTTCCTCAATAGCACATAAGGAACCGAAGACAATGAAAACTGAAGACGTCGTCGTATTTACACTCAATACCTCACTGATGAGTTGGTTCTCATCAACACTGCCCCTCCCTCTTTGTCTACCATTGATAGCAAGTTGGTGATCTTTTTCTGTGACAATTGTCTTTCTGTTGCTTCTTCTTCTTCTATGTGTTTTGCTTATGGTTTTCTTGAGTCATCTTGGATTTTCTAGTTTTCTTTCTGCCTCCAGGTCTACTTGTGAAAGTTGAGAGCTTTTGCCCTTTTGATCTGTATGGGATTCTTTTTATGAAGCATCTAAAGTATTATGGGGTATTAGAACCCTACTAGACCCATTCTTCGCTTCATTTTGTCAGAATTCTAAGAAATGGGGGAATCACTGACCCACCCAATTCCCTTGGTTTTTATGGGGTCAACATCGAATCGTCAATTTTTTGCACCTCTGGTCTTTAAAACCTTGCGCAGCTTGATCATCCTCTTCCTCGGTTATTCTTGTTTGACTTCACAACACAAATATCATTCACACCTTCCTGGACATGTATGATAGTGTTTTCCAATTTTTTTTATATTCACTAAAGCAATAAGAAACGAAAACCAAAAGAGCATATTTTTTAATAGAAATTCCATAAAAAGTTCCACCAAAGCATTCTACATATTTTGATTATAACACCACATGAAATCATGATTGGGAAGTACATTCAAAACTTAATCAGTTACAAATTTGAAATGATAAGGAAGTAATCCATAACGTACATAATATATGCTAGTATGAATCTTGTCAAATACTTGCTTCTATATGCCTACTTCATTATCTAGAAAATAGGGCATGTTTGGAATGATTTTCATTTTATTATTTTTTAAAATAGTTTTTGAAAATAACTACAAAAAATAATTTTATAGAATAAAAAAATAAAAAACTTGTTTGTTTAAAAATATTTTTCATCAGTTATTTTTCATATTTTTTTTAAAAAAAGATAACAAAAATAAGCCAAAATACAAAAAAGTTATCTATTTTTTGTTTCCTAATTATTGTTTTCGGAAACAATTTTTAAAAAATAATTGATGTAAACATTTACCCAAACAAGTTTTTTTGTTCTCATAGAACAAAAAAAAAAAAGTTTTTTAAAACCGTTCCAAATAGACCCTAAATATCTTCCATTTTGATGGTAAGACCATATAACCCTTTCGGGGCAAAACCACTTGAGAAACTCAAAATCCAACAAAAATTGCCAAGAAAGAAATGCAAAAACTTTGAGAAAATAACCAATCATACGTCATCTAATGGAAATAAAGTTTTACATATAGTTAATCTATGGTTTAATGCATATAAGGGAACATGTCTACTGAAAGTAAACACAAATCAAGATGACATAAATTTGTTGTTGAGTTAGAGTGTGCATGTCGACATCATAAAGTTAATCATAATTGTGGAAGCCTATTAAAATCAAAGGTACTGTCACGCTCCAATTTTGAGCACGTGACCGACATAGAAAACCGTCACTCATATGGAATCCTACAAGCCTTCACACATGTGTTGATAGTGGAATGTATCACACATAAATGAATTTCAAAATAGAGGAAAATTTATTAAAATTTCATAGAGTCCCCCTAAAATTATTATATTCCCATGTAAAACTAGTACATCAATAGCGTGGATATGCTCGTTATCAAGTACAATTAAGCCTCTATGGCCAAAACACAAACAACCACACTGTATGCATATACATTACGACATCATAATAGCACAATATGCATGTCCTAATCTAACTGTCAATCGTTTAACTGTGTCTCTATTCATGACATCGGAGATATCCACTAATTCAAGTGATGAATTAAAGGTAGAAATGAATAATTCCACATTTAAAATTCTACACAATATCAAAAAATTGTAAAGAGAGAGGTGAGATGAATTTAATACTTCTACATATAGGTAACTCTTCCATACACATATTGTCATAACGTGACAATTGAGAAAAAGACACTGTCATAAACTTAAAGCAACAAAAGGAAAAAAACATAGAGGTAAAAAATGAAGTCACCATCAATTAATTAGAATGATAATTGAGATCATTTAAAAACCAAATACTGGCATTTGGAACTAGAGGAAGGGTTCGGGAGTCTAATTACACATGAGGAAGGTGTTAAGCACCACACAATGTCCATCTCTAAGGATGGCTACCCTAAATTGTTTGTACTTAAGTTTGTTGTATTTAAATTACTTTAATTATCCCTTTTTTGTCATCGCGATTTAAAGAAAATAAAAAGATAAAAAAATTAGACCTGTCTTACTATGTAAGTGCCTACGTACCCCTGAAAGGATCAATGTCCATGTAGTTCGAGATAACTTAATAAGATTGTTCCTAGAAAAGATATATCATCAATTTCCTAAGATGACAGTATTTTATATTTGCCTAGGGTGCTCATCCCCAAGGCAGAAATATTTTGGATAAAGTGGGAGAGAACCAGATCTGTCTTATTGTGTAAGTGCCTATATACACAGAAAGGGATGAAGGTCAACGTAGTTCAGATTATTTGATGAAAATTTTCCTAGGAAGGATATGGGATCTCTTCCATAAGGAAGAAACATTTTTAAATAATGTGAGAAAATAAATCTTCACACAAAATCTTAGGATGAATTAAAGACTATATGAGAAAGTAAACTTCCACATAAAGTTTGATAGAATGAGAAAATAATTCCCTACATAATGTTTAATGATAGAAAAGAGAATATGAAAAAATAAATTTTCACACAATGCTTAACAAAATGGAAGAATAATTCCCACATAATGTTTGAGATGAATTAAGATAATATGAGAAAATGAATTTCCATATAAAGCTTAACAAAATGGGAGAATAATTCTTCACATAATGTTTGGAGGAATTAGGAATCTAGGGGAAGAAGAACTTTCACTTAAAGTCTAGAGTGATTAAGGGTTTGGGGAGAATAGACCTCTATTTGAAGCCTATGGAAAATAAAGTGATCATTGAAATCACATTTGGAGCTAAGTAAAAAATTTTAATTTTGTAATCGCGTTACAATTTTAACTTAGAGAATTATGTTAAAGTGAGCCCGCAAAACTCTAAAATTAAATCCCAAAACGAACTTTGATTCACTGGGCTTATAAAATCCTTATTCAAATAATATTAAACTCAAAAACAAATTTTGATCCAATAGGCCTTTGAAACCCACTTTTAAGTGACATCAAATCCAAAATTCAATTTTGACTCAATAGGCCATTGAAATCCAATTTTTAAGTGACATCAAATCCAGACCTCAATTTTGATCCATGGGTCCTTGAAATCCACTTATTTCAAGAATATTTTTCTAAATAAAAAGGAATTCAAAGTATTCACATTAAAACAAAAACTTATTTAATTTATTTTTAAAAAAACTTTTGAAATTAATTTTAACTTTATTTTTATTATTTTCCTTAAACCAAAATTAAGGTGCATTGAATACCTTCCATTTATTTGTAAGGGCTAAAAAAGCAATAATCAACTAAACTAAGTAAACCAAAACATCAATAAAACTAAAGAGAGATGGCTTATGCCTTACAAGAGAAAATAGGGAATAAAATGGAAATAATTTGAAAATCATAAACCAAAACCAAAACCAAAGCACTAAAACAAACGACAAACAGAAAGTCCCTTATTTAAGCGATCCAACACGCATTAAGAAAGAAAAAAACAACAACCAAGCATTAAACTACAGCATACCACGAACACTGTAACCTCAAAGGCTGAGGGATGTTCCACGTTTCTAAATGACCCAAAGAAATTCATTACGTTGAATTTTCAAATGGAGACATGTATGAAATACCAAGAGGAAACCAAAATATATATATATATATATATATATATATATTTTTTTTTTTTTTACACATAAACACAAAAATAAAAATGCCTCATTAAAACTTAACTTTGAATCAAGGGATATCACCACATTATTGATACATATTTTAAATCCATGAATCACATATGACTTCGAATAAAAATAAAACCAGTTTAGATTGGTATCTAATATTTAAATATGAATCAAAATCAGTTTTGAACTCAGCAAAATCAAGTTTGGCTCAATATCATCCAACATAAATTAGAATCAATTATGAATCAAGATTAAATCAACAGACCACACCCAAAGTAGATATAAGAAACTAGAAGCTCCATTTTGTCACTCACCACTCCAAAAATAAGAAAACAAAGGAGTGCACATTCAAACCGCAGATGAAAGGTAGAAAGCCTACCTCATCGTCGAATTACAAATCCAGCAATCTCAAATCCCTCCCTAAGAAGTCACAAATGACTCATTCTTTTATTCAAAATCCAGATTCCGGCCTATAAAGCAACCCCAGCCAACCTGTTCTCGAAGATCAACCCCCACCTCCTTTTTTAGCTAGAAAGCAAAGGCACTTGGCTTGAAGAAACACGCGTGGAATCGAGAGTGAAGGAAGGAGGGACATCCGTATTACAACGGCATCAGGGAGAGGCAAGACGTTACAGGCAGAAATGGCAGAGACGTATGAGAGAGGGCGCATGAATCAAAGAGGAAGTGAAATAGGAGTGCGTTGCTGCAAAGAGGACCAATGTGTATGCGGAACACGTTGCTGTAGATGGCATCTTGGTGAGCTGTGCGTGGCTGCAGAAGTGGGCCATGGGGACTCTAGGTGCGAGCAGGGGGAGAGGGAAATGGTTCCTAGAGGCTTGAGGCTAGGTTACCAAGGAGGAAGAAAGGATGAGTTGGCTCAGGTCATTTACTATGCTGGACCGAGTCAAGTGACATTGGACCGAAAATAAAATTAGGCTTGTAATTGATCTATTAGGCTTAGCAAAGAATGGCCAAAAATGGGCTAAAAAAAACATGGGCTGATGGTGTAATGTTGGGTTGAGAAGGTGGGCTAAAGAAAAAAAATAAAGAGAACTTGATTGGGCTTTAAATAGATAAATTTTTTCATTTCTTTATGTTTTCTTAATTTCTTAATTTAATAATAAAATATAAGACTGGACAAAATTAAATGTTTACACATATACATCTAAAATAGAAGATAAACCCCGATATCTAAGCCATCACCTAGGAAGGAGAAGCCCAACCACGATATCCGGGCCATCTTCACAAAATAAATGCAACAATACCCATATGCATATAATGCTCTAGAATATTATTTGTCACATAGTTACTAAATTTCTGATTTACCCTTTTAAAAATGCATAAGCAACCCATCAACATCAAAATTTTACTAATTTCATCTAGAACATTACACACATACACAAACAAATAATCCAAACAAACAATAATGACAGCAAGGTGAAACATATACCAGTAACTTTCTTATCCTTTTAAGTAAGGCATTGTCACAACGTGATTGCCAAAAAAAATGTATTGTTATGACTTTAGGGCCCCAAAAGGAAAAAAATGTAGAAATGAAAAAAATGAAATCCCCACCAATTAATTAGAAGGATAATTGAAATACTTAAAAATTCAAACACTGGCCCTTGAAACCAGAGAAAGGGTTCGAGAGTCTAATTATGTATGATGAAAGTGTTAGCTATCCTACAATGTCCATCTTAAGGATGGTTACCCCAGATTGTTTGTGCTTAAATTTAATTATATTTAAATTATCCCCTTTTTGGTTAATGTGATGAATTGTGATGGAAAGATAAGAAATGAAAGAACTAGACTTGTCTTACTGTGTACATCTAAAGGTTTATCAAGATAATATAAGAAAATAAATCTTCATATAAAGCTTGATAAAATAAGAGAATAATTCCCCACATAATGTTTATGAAGAAATAAGACAATAAAGGAAAACGAATTTTCACATAAAGCTTGACAAAATTCTAAAAAATTCTCTATATAATGTTTGAGAGAAATTAATACAATATGAAAAAATGAACTTTCACATAAAACTTTAACAAAATGAGATATCAATTCTCCACATAATATTTATGAAGAAACAAGACAATATAAGAGATTAAATCTCTACATAGAGCTTGACATTGTAAATATTGGATTTTGTCTAGGATAATAATAAAAAAAAAGAAAGGTAATAACAAAATAATAAAAAATAATAAAAATAAAAATAATAAAAATTGTGAAAAAAATAATAGTAGAAAATAAAAAAATGATGATAAGAAAAGTAAAAAAAAATTGTTATTAATTAAAAAAAAAAGAGAGAGAGAGCCCAATACCATAAGCCTACACCGGATTCAGCCTAATCCAATAACCCTAACCCATACCCATTTCCACCAATCGGGTTCAACCTGATTCACACTCGGATCCCCCTTAAAATCCCCAAATCAGCTGCTGAATTCCTCTGCTTCCTCTGACCCCCCGCAGCCTCTGATGCGCTAGTCTCCCATGCCTTTCACCTCTGCATTTTCTCCTCACCCCCGCGACAACTCTCTATCCTTAGCTTTGCATCACGCCTGCTCTGATTCATGGTGGTACTCTGTCTCCCTCACCTCTGCTCTACGCTCCTGAAGCCGTGGCCATCACCATGCGCGACCCACATCCCACCATGTGCGATAGCGACTGGACCTTCTGGCAAATTAGGGTGGCTAGACAACCTACATTCATGGGATTTCCAGCTGGAGCATGAGGATATTGTCCCCTCTTCAGGTTATAAATGGGGGCAAGAATCTGATTCTGGGGGACCGGGGGGGGGGGAGAGTGAAATCAACGAGCAAGAGAGGGAGATTGTAGATAGAAGAGAAGAATCAGAGGTGAAAGCGAGGTGACCGAGAATCATCTAACCGAAGAATCCGAGAGGGAAAGATACCAGAATCATATGGTGAAATCGTGAACAGAGCAAGGAACCGAGAAGCAAGGGCGAAGCAGATAGGGAAAGGAACTGATTGAAGAACGGTGAAGAGAGTAATTTCAAAAAAGGTAAAAAAGGCTTTCATCACTAGCTTGTTCTAGGGTTTGTCTGGGATGGAATTGGTTGTAAAAAATGTGATTATGTTAAATTCCTGATTTAATGACCGATTAGGCATTTCAATTTATTTTCTTTGAAAATTATTCAAGGCTTTCTGTTTATTGTGAAGCTCTTCGTTGGTGATGTAATAGGTGATTTCCATTAAGTATCGACTCTTAGTCTTTTGGGTGCTTTCTCAATTTCTGTTCAGATGAAAAGAAGGATGCAATGTTAATATTGGTTATGTGGGATTTTCTCTTTTGATTTTACTGATTCGGATTTATGCTCCTTGTCTCTGGTTTCCTTTGATTGGTCTAAGAATCTAATTTCATTTTAGGAGAATTGGTCATGCTAATTAGTTCCTGCATGATTTTATTAGGGCCTACACTGATGATAAGGGTCTGTAAGCCACCTTGTCCATGGAATTCTGTTTACAGTGTTTGTTTTTCCCCTGTTTCTGGTTCTCAGATAAGCCATGAATTTGAGGTCTGTCCGTTCTTTATGTTGTGAGGAGATGTGATCTGTTTTTGTTCAGAGACTTCCTAAACAGAGTGTGATTTATGGCATTTAACTCTCATTTATGAATCGCTATATGGTTTCAAAATTTCATGCCAGTTTAGTGGTCATTTTGTGCGTTTCAGGATGGTATATTGGTTTGATATTTCACCGTGATATTTTGGATTCCAATTCTAGTTTAATGTTTGGAAAATCTCATGCTGATTTATCAGTCTGGCATCTCATCATAGTTAATGATATGTCACAATCAAATTAATAGGCGTCCAAGGCCCATGGAATTAATCTTAAAAATAAACCTTAAATTTTTTATCATCCAAGTTAGAGGGAAAAAGGGATCTCAAAAGGCTAAATTAAAATAAGGGCTCAACGTTTATAAGCTAGTTTATGAATTTGAATTTCGATCCCAATGTTTTCATAAATTTGAGTTTCAGTCCTCAATACTTTTAAAATTCAAAATTAGACCCCAATACTTTCCAAAATTCAAATTCGATCCTAACATTTTCAAAAATACTATTTTGACCCCCAAATTTTACAAATTCTGAATTTTGCTGTTCCAAGGTTTTTAAAAGATTTTTGAAATTCAACATTGGGGTTCCTTAAATCCTCTCAAACATTATGTGGGGAAATACTCTCCCATTTTGTTTAGCTATATGTGAAAATTCATTTTCCCATACTGTCTTCATCCCTTTGAACATTATGTGGGGAATTACTCTCCTATTATGTTTAAGCTTTATGTGAAATCTCATATTCCCATATTGTCTTTATTTTCTCAAACATTATGTATAGAATTAATCTCTCATTTTGTTGGACTCTATGTGGAAACCCAATTTCCCATATTGTCTTAATCCTATCCTTAGGCAAATTTTAATCAAATTAATCCAAATTACGTGGACCTTGATCCCTTAAGGGTACGTAGGCACTTATACAGTAAGACACGTTCAATTTTTCTATTTCTTCATTTTTATCAAAAAAATCACAATAATAGAAGGGATAATTCAAACAATGTTCAAACAATAATAATTTTAAGCACAAACAATTTAGGGTAATCGTCCTTAGGGATAGACGCTGTGGGGTGCCTAACACCTTACCCACAAGTAATTAGACTCCCGAACCATTCCTCTGGTTCCAAGGGCCAGTTTTTAGTTTTTAAAGGATCCCAATTATCCTTATAATTAATTGGTGGCAATTCCATATTTTATCTTTGTATTTTTTTTCCTTTTGTTGCCTTAAAGTCAAAACGGTGCAATTTTCCCATCCGTCACGTTATGACAGACATAATAAGAGAATAATTCTTCATATTATGTTTGCGAAAGAGATGGTGATCATTGAAATTAGCTTTGAAGGAGGAGGATGAAAAAATTTATCAATGAAATCCCTATGCTTTTATCTTTCCACTTTGGCCCCTTAGAACCCAATTCTTTTAATTCTCCCAAAATGTGAATATTAAGACTAAACAGAAACTCATCGGAATCCAGGGGCTTCGAAAATCATAATTTAAATCCAAATAACAACTTTTCCCAAGGGAGCCCAATGTTTATTGTGAAAACTCATCAAAGCCTTTTGTGCATTAATTGAATTCATTTTAAAAGGCTTACGTATATTTGTTTGCGCCCTTGGACCTGATTTTAATTGTTGAGAAACCTTTATTTTATTTTTATGGATATTCGAAAGTGTTGATTAAGGTGCACACCTTCACTTATTAGTAGGGACTAAACATAAATAAAAGTAACAATCAAATAAAAATAAAATAACAAAATGAGTAAAAATAATAAAAGAAATGGGCTAGCTTGCCTTACAGTTGGGTTCAAAAGGATGCAATAATTTACAACCTAAACAGAAAATAAATAAAGATAATTGACATACACAAATAGAACAGAATAAAATGAACCCAAAACAAACATACATACTATTAAGTGTAAATACCCAAAGGTGAATGAAGAAACACTCCAAGGAAGAAAAATGAAAATAAGAACAAAGAAATATGAGCTCAGAGGCTAAGGGGATTCCTTGACTCCAGAGGAGCATGATGAGTATGCGAACATTGGTCTTGCATTACAATCCTAAAGACTACATCAGTATTATACTTGACTGAGAGAAAGACCCAAGTCCAAATCACTAATGCAGCATGTAGCCCTACATCATGCTCAATGACAAAGAAAAACTACAGTGATAAATTGAACATGCTCGAATTGCTGTTTTAGACACAAAAATAAAACAAAAACAATTTGAGTCAAAGTATTTGAGAACCAGAATCCATCCTAAGTGAAACCACCAAATCAACAAATAAAGATAATAAAATCAGGATTGATTCTTTAACACTGATGTTTCGAAATAACATTAAGCTCAATACAAGAACTTACAACCAACTGAATTGTGCTCTGGTCCAAATCAACCAGTTAAAAAGAATTATCCATTTCAACTCACCATGTGAATAACCAAACAGAGCTAAGTTTGATAAAAAGAAAAAAGGCAAATCACATTTAAGATAATTTATCAATTTTAAAATCAGAATAAAATGACTCTAAATCAACAAATTAGGGTCAAAACAGGAGCAAGAATTCTCCTCACACCTGCAGACTCCTAAGATTTTAACCAAGCAACCTTGGACCCTAGGATCCGCCATAGGTTACCACTTGACAGACTCAAGAAACAAAAGAAGCAAGCATAATTAGCAAAGAGAATTAAGATGCCTAACTCCTTGAAGTGTCACACAAATGACCTTCCTCTTTTGCTCAAACCTCTATAGTCAGAGAGGACCAAAAAGAGAGCCCTGTGCCATGGGTACGATTAGGGTTTGTTAGAAAAAGGTGAGGGAAGAGTAGGAAAGAAAGAAGAAGAAAGAAAAAAAATTGAGTAGAGGGCGGCGTGTGTGAGGTTGTTGGGAGAAAATGAAGCAGAAGGGATGACTAGGTATGTGAGGTGTAGAGGAATTATGTGCCTCAGGGATATGGATCCCCTCATTTTCCAATGGGAAAAGGAGGATCATTTTCTTTGCATCTGGATAGTCCAAATCCTTGGACGGTCCAGATCTTGCCACATCATTTTATGAATATCAAATTAAAAAAAAAAAATTTCCATCGTACACCATTTTTCCTATTTATGTTCCTTTTCCATTCGGTAAAATTTCATCCCGCCACTATCATGTTGTCTTCCATATTGCCTCCAGTGGCCTCTGTTACCATCGATCACCGGCCGCTGGCCGTAGGTTCAACCATTATTGCCGGTGGGATCTTTCTTTCCATTTCCTTCTTTTGTGGTGGTCATCGCTAGTCTCTGAAATTCGAGTTGCGTCCCTGCGACCGAAAAATTGGTTGACTCTCTTTCTCATCGTCGGTGGTCGTATCTGGCCTCTGAAATTCGAGTTGCATCCTAGATTAGAGAATTTATAATGTGCCCTTTGATTCTGCATTTTTTTTCCAGTTAATAGAGAGAATTTGATTCTTCAAATTGGTCAGGTAACTATATACTTAATCTGGTAATGTTTGTATGTGTATGTATACACACATAATAGCAACTATATTTTCTAGTTACCTATGCGTGTCTCTGTGTATTTCTGACATCATGTTCCTACTTAATATTGTTAGAATATGGTTGCAGAGCATGATAATAAGTTAGAGTTCCAGCTTAGAAGGCTTGGTGTCTTTAGTGCTAAAGAAACTATTAGTTCACATCCAAATCTAGATGAATGCTTTAAGATCTGTAAGTGTATTATTATTTTCCAAATTATGTTATTGGAATTATATATGCATTGTACAATATAGTAATCTTCATTCGATACCTTCAAACTTACATGGTTTTATAGAACATAATGCCTATATTCTATTTCTAAGTAATTCTCTTTTATCAGTGTGGGCTAACCTTGGGGATGATGTAAGTGTTAAATATTCAGGCACTCCTGCTCTAAAAAGAGACTTCATCAGGTATTTTCCCATGAATCTATCAAAAGCTTTCTATATTCCTCACAGTTAAAGAAGATAGAGAAATTATGCATCCTTAAAAGTTTTTTCCTTGTTGAATTTACAGTAGCACGACATAAAGTTATCCATTATTGCAAAGTCCTATATATTGTATATAGGCTCAAATTGTAGTCTTAAATGATAATGCATTGCTCTTGTAAGTAATATTAGGTTCTATAATTTGTAGTTATTGAATTTACAGCTTTATTTTTTTCACATTTCTTTATTTAAGGAATTTTAATGCATGAAATTTTTCTATATTAGGCTATTGCTCATTTGCTATTAATTGCTTTAATTATGTCATCTATTATGTTCAATTAGAATCACAAAACTTGGCAATTACATACAATATTATAATGTAATTATGCAGTCGTTCTTTACTTTGCAGTGAATAACTTCCTAGTGGTTATGACTCATTACTGTCTTAGTCCTGTTTGTCGTATATTTTGTTTCTCTCTTCTATACTACAGTTTTCTTGAGTTTGTGCTAATCTATGAAGTTATTATGTTACAGGGAATACTGCAATTTCATTTGCATATCTTAATGTCGACTATAGATCTTAAGAAAATTTATTAAATATTTTCTTAACCCCGGTTGAGCAGTTCAAGTTAAATTATTTCTTGCTATATATCTGGGAACACCAACTAGAGAAGAAATAAGGTGTATGAATCCAAATTACATAGAATTTAAGTTGACTTAGATTAAAGCACACCCATGGCATAAGGTTTGTTGTTCTTGCCTCTTCTGCAAAGTCTGGATAACAACTTACTGTCAGAAATATGGTGAATTATTAATTTCCAAGTTTTTCACAACAAAATATATTCATCTTTGAAAGGAGAAATATGGTTAACATGACTTTTTTGGATTTTCATAAATCATTAACAAGAGGAATAAACTCAAGACCAAAGTGACTTGAATACTCATTGACTTATTCTTAGTTACTTGTAGAAACAATATAGATATCTTTAGTCACTGAAATTGTGTATTACTATGAGCATGGTTCATGCACACTTGAACCACAAAAGATGGACTATTTCTACAAAAAATGCACTCATTTATGGTTAGAACATTCACCTAACTGTAGTTTTAATAGCAAAATGGACATAGTTGGTGATTTTTCATAAGGAAGTTATGGAGAAAAGTTATCTCTTGCTTATCTTTGTTCACTACTTGAAAGGTAACTACTGCATTTCTACTAGCAAGCTGGATCGCACCATAGCATCTTGTAGGTTGCCCTACAACTTACTTACCCCCCACTTACTCTTTCTTGTGGTAAGGATAGAATTAAAATAGAACATATGTAATAGCAGGATTACATATTAATTACAGTATGTGCATTAAAGTGCATTTTTACATGTGGCTGTTTATATGTGGCTCAAAGATGAAAGTTTTTTGTTTTGTGACTTTGTCAAATGAGAACTATTCCCCTTGATTTAAAAAGAGACTTAATATGTAAATACAACTATGCATGGAACAACTATAGGTGGAACACAGATGACAAATCCAAGAGAAGTACACTAATGCAGAGAATGCCAATCCAACAGGAACATGAGGTGAGTGTTAACAAAGCAGTACTAAAGTGATAAAAGAATGGAAGTAACCACTGGTATTGAACTTGAAGCAACCAAGAGAAGCATTAATCCAGAGACATTGAAGTGTTTCTCTGGCATATTGTGAATGTTCAGTTCTGATCCTGAAAAAATGGTGTTGAACTTAACCAGTATGACTGAACTGTAGAAATAAAATGTAACACACACTAACTGCTTGAATATTGGGAAGTCCCTATTGGATGCACTGGCTCATGAGCTCACTTTGCGAATGTCCTATGCATCTAGATTATTATGATGATCCCAAGAAATCATGCAGTAAATTAAATACAATACCAAACAGTATTAAATTTCTCCATAACAAAAAGCACCTGAAAGTAGTGTACAAAGTAGAAGATAATATCATATAAATTAAAGTATGAACTCCATAAATAATCAATTATGCATAGTGCAAAACTCAAACCAAATGCTATAAATATTCTTGTATAAACAATAAATTACATAGAAATTGTTGGAATTGAACATAAAGTATAACATTGCATATACAATTGATGACTTGTACACAAGATCAAAATCAAGATCATAACCACCAAGATAAAAAAACCTCCAAGATCATCACCACCAAGAAGTCCCTATTATGTATAACATTAAATAAACAATTAAAATTAGTTTATATACTTATAGTAAGTCAATATTTTAGAATTACTAGATAAAACATTACCTTAGACTTATATTTGGTGGATATTAGAATTGGACATATAACTTATAGAGCATGATGCTTGATTGAATTCAGTACTTAATGCTTGGAAAATATATTTATTAAAAAGGAAAAGAAAATTTAAGTATTTTTCACATTAAAAAAAAATTTCATATAAGAACATTGGATCTTAACCAACATACCGTTGAAATTTCATTGAATCCTCAAAATAATAAAGGGTGAAAAGTATGACTAAGAATGTCCTGCAAAATGAGAATTACCTATATTATAGTAATTAACACTAATGAAAATACCTTTATTATTTGAAACTTGAGAAGAAAAGCCATGTTAAAAGCTAATAGAATGGATGTTATACCTCATTGGAATGAAATTGCTACTGAGAACTTGAAATGCCGTGTATGACAGAAGAAGCATTTTCCTATGTAAATCAATTTTAATATTAATTAGTTTGTTATAAAATTTAAACACAAAACTATATATTAAATTAAGAAGTAAAGTACCTTCAATTGTTTGTTTTGTGATTTCTTCCCATTGCATTGCTTCTCAACCCAACTTCTTGGACGCTTTTTGATTTTTTAACCTTCTTTTTTCTTCATGCCTTTGACATTAATAAAATCATTAATTTTTCCAACCATAGAATCAGTTGCATCTTTTCCATCCCTAGAATCACTCATATGTCATTTGCGAATAGCTTGAACTTGCTTACTCAACCACGGCTTGATCCATAAACATGTATGCTTCCTCACAATTAGCTGCCTCAGTTGCTAACCTCACTAACTTGGGACAAAGCTGCCTATATCGTTGTGTGATATTGAGTTGAGGATCATCATGAATAATTCTCCCATGTGTATCATGCACAAGTTCATTTATTGCATCTTTTGTCCATCTTTTTAAATAATATTGGGCAAGAATTTCTTTGATATCTTTTATATCATAGACTTTTAATGCATGGCAACATAGAATGCCAAAACTCTCAAACTTTCTACAGCTACAATAAATTGTGTTATCAATCGCATTAAATAATACTTTGAACTCCAAATCTATATTAATCATCATAACCACATACTCATGAATTGATTCACTTTCATTCCTATATCTTATAGAGGCTGCAGAGTATAAATCATATTCTTCTTGAAAAATATTAAAAATTGTAGGAGTATAGATTTTAGCAGCTTGCTTAAGCACAGGTGAATTTAGCATCTTCAATCTTGGCAATTTTTGCCTAGCTTCAAATTTAGACTGCAACTCATTATATCTTTTATCACTAACCACCCTTTCAAAGTGCTTGAAAATTGAATTATACCCAAATCTGGTGTCATGCAACTTTTTATATCAGAGTTTAAGCTTTTACTAAGCTGTGTACTCCATATACCCAGTGAGAAAGAATTTTTCATGAAGCATTTTTCCCATTTGCCTTTTATTTTATAGAGATTACTCAGCCAATTGTTGTCTTCAAGACTGTAATCACTTAATATTTTTTCCCATGCTGTTTGGAAATCATTATCCTCTGCATACTGATACATACATGCCTTCAAGTCTCTAAGAAAGGTAGAACTATTTTTCATCAAATTCCCAAGATGTTTAATGCCATTTTGCATCAAGTGCCAAGTACACAATCCATGATAGGTTTTAGGCATCACCTCAAATAATGCTTTAACCGTTGCTTGGTCTTGATCAGTAAAAATAGTCTGAGGTTTCTTTCTCTTGTATGCCTCCAAGAATGTTTCAAATAACCATTTGAAGGTCTCTGCTGTCTCATCATAAAGAAGTGCAGCTCCAAAAATTACCACCCCTATGTGATGATTAAAATTAACAAATAAAGCTAAAGGTCTACATGCCTTGTTTGTGCTATATGTAGTATCAAGTGTGACCACATCACCAAAGATGGCAAAATCGATGATCATGCTTGCAGCCCAAAATATATTGGTTATTTGCTCTTCCATATCTAATTGGATAGCATAATAAAATGACAAATTCACAATTGATTCTTATTGGAAGTATTGTAATAAACTGCCTGCCTCCCAGTATGCTATGTTTCTTAACCTTTTAGTACGAAGATAATTCTTTAAGTCTAAACGGGTGTATCCAAGATTTACTCTTCAACTAACTTAACTGCTCATCAATTCAAACGAAGCCTTCTGTTTAATCCCTGAGTCAGTTGCTAAATCAATCTCATAAGCCTGCACCTGAGACACTTTTCTTTGGCATGCTAACATGTGGGTGGTTTGTGGATGTAGCAATTCATGATTATGCTCAGCAACAAAATCATGCACTCTAAATTTATCACTTTCTCTAATGTAAGTGAGGCATATTCTTGCAAGACAATTAGTTATGGTTTCTGATCTACGCCTTTTATCACCCTTATTTCCTTTACGAACACCTTCTTTGCAACATATAAATTTGCAAGACACAATTTTCCTATCTATTTTGCTTTTGTTGAATGTTTGTTTTCTAACACCAAATCTAATTTTTCCACCATAAATAACCCAAAATTTCCAAACCTCCTTTAAGTTGTTAAACTCTTGCCCTTTATAAGAACTTCTAAATTATATCTATTTCAATATACAAAATTAATGAATATACACATTAAACAAAATTAAAAAATATAAACTAATGAATATACACATTAAAAAAATTTAATGAATATAAACTAAACTAACCACATAAAGTCAAATAAATTGCCACTAAAATATTCCATTAATTTTGGGAATGTTGGTGAAGAAAAAAAATTAGTTAATATATTATATTTCAAGTAAGTTAGTGTCTTATAAGATTCAATATTCTTCTTTATTAAAAGGGATAATTCTACACGATATGAGATATTCAAAAAATAATAGTGTTATAAAATATAATATTTTAAAGACAACAACAAATAATTAACTTAATTTGATTATATGAGTCCTCTATGTTGAGGTGAAAGCAAAGAGATGCCATGCTGAAGTTTCTTGTTATCCTGGTAAGCCTTAGTTATAATTATTGTCACCTCTTAGTTTAGATTGTTATTATGATTGAGTGGATAAATCTTGTTACTTCTTTCCAACCGTTACATATTATATTTTTCCCTTCTGTGTATGCGAGACTTGCATTTATGTATCTTCAGCTCTTTGGGTGCCACTTGTGATTAATTTACATTGTTGATTGTTGTTCTTTGTAAATTCTGCATTCACTTGTTAGTTGTTACAGTTTAACCATGTAAAAGTTAAAACCCCATTTTAGAAAATGCCAATAGTATTGTTATACCTGTTCCTGAATTCAGTTCCATACCTTTGAAGGGATTATTCTTGAGTTAGTATGGAATCTGAATTATGATTGTATATTTTTATACTCAACATCAACGTAAATAATGATGGTTTTACTAAATTTCATGAGCCAATTCTCAACCTTTACTATCTTGAAGGATGTGCAATATGTTCTAAATTTTAAAGTAACAACCATAAGAGATTTTGAACAGCTTCTCTAGCAGGTTTTATTTTTTTGGGTATCAATAAGGTATGAGCCAACTATGTAATTGAGTATGAATATTGTCAACTTGGGTGAAATGTTTTTTTTGGGATGATGTGTAGTTCACTGCTTGTTGTCTCATTTATATGTGGGTCAATAGGTATAGGTAATAGATTTTAGATTGATAATGCTATGGACTCTTACATCTTTTTCTTGTTCGATCACTTTATAATCTATACCTATTGACATGCTCTTTATTGCTTTATTGTAGCTATTTCTCTGTCATATTTTTACTATCACAAGCTGGAGATCTTGGATGCGGTTTGCAACTTCTCAATATATGCTTGTTCTTATTGTTTCAATTTTATGTTAAAAACTTAAGATATGCCAAATTGCCTATTGTAACCCCGCAATTGAGGATAAAGCAATATGGTGAAGTTTTGAACTCCAATGCACGCTCCCTGTGGGCTAGAAATGCACATAACCAGTTATAGAACCTTTAATTTTGCAAATAGAGTTGATTTGTACATAACTTGAATCAGCTTGAGTTACAGCAACCCTGAAACTATTTTTTAGCACCACATGTAGTAAAGATATAATTTTTCCTTGACAACTTGCTAATGCTTGGCACTATTTGAAATTCAGGATTGGCATATAAATAGTGGGTGCAAATATTTGTCTTTCTATATTTTAAAGTGAAAACATCTCCTCCCTCTGATACCCCCTTCCCAAGATCCCCAACATCAATTAAATGATGATGAAACAGTGGGGGAAAAACCGGAAGAGGAACCAGAAATGGTGTCGGATGGAAATTTTTTTTTAAAAAAATTTGATTTTCATTAAATGATGTGGCAAGATTTGAACTGTCCAAGGGAGATCTAAATCCATGCCACGGTTGCAGAAGGGAGTTTGATAGGAAGAAAGTAGTAGGGGTTAGGTTAGAAACGGAGGAGACGAGTTTAGGCTAAAGGACCAGGTAATGGGGTTGGGTTAAGGGTTGTGAATGGTGAGTTGGGTTAGTTTGTTTGGTGAATAGTCTGGTCTAAAAATAGAGTAATGAAAGGGAAAGAAGAATCGGCCTTGGTTAATTGGTAATGGGAGAGAAATTGAGCCCAGGAGCATTTTGGGTTTGTTTCATTGTATTATTTTTTCTGTTTATCCTATTTTTCTATTTTTTTATTTCTTTTTAATGTTTTGTAAATTTAAAATATAGCTAGGAATAAAGAACATGTACTTCAGTAATTCCTTTTGCCTTTTCTATTTTCTATATTTTGGTTTTCTTTATTATTATTATTTTTTAATATTTTATATTTTATATTTATTTAAATCTTTTTTTCGTGTATTTTAATAATAATAAAAAAATTGAACAAGATTAAGTGTTTATATGCATTACTGAGCTGCATAAGAAAAGAGAAAGTAAAACAGAGCAAGAAGGTACATTTAATATATAGAGCAACACAATCACCGACATATGGGGTAAACTAATATTGAATATTTGTTATATCAAGTCCATAAAAGAATAAAGAATAAAAGCATGAACTTCAATCAGCAACACTTGGTAAGATTTATCAGAATAAACCCAAAATGTCTTTCTACAATTAGATAATAAAGCAATCGATTACATAAAACAAGTATATTTTGTTTCTCGCCTCCAAGTATTCATGAAAACAATCTTATTCCACAACAAAACAAAGGACGAGGACTTCTCTTTAAATTACAATGCCTTATTGAAGGATATTACTAAGTGGAAAAAGGGAAAAGAAACAAAGAATTTCTTCCATGACTAAATGTATAATATTGTAACCAAATGTGAAACAATCAATCTGAATAAAGACACGTGGCATGAAAGCAATCAAAAGACAAATCACATAAAACAAACAATGAGATTATTTTAGTTTTATCCAAATC
>JASKGM010023964.1:0-28511 GCA_034509205.1 Ceratonia siliqua | reverse complement strand
GGACAAAGAGCATTTTCAACACATATTTTCAGCTTCAGTTGAGTATTAGTAATCTTTCTTTGTTGCTCATATTGATGTATAAATAACAGACAAGTTGGGCTTTTCTTTTGGGCTTGTGTTTCATATTCTTAGTGTGTTTTATACATGGATGATGAGATCAATAATCTATATTAATATATATGTGTTTGGGGTGAATCTTTACCAACATACCAAATTTGCCATAATATTCTATATTACCCTTCAAAGCTTCGCTATATTTTGCTTATGTGGTTATAAATAATACTTTCTTACTGCTTTGGAATTATTGATTATCAATGGTTCGTTTGGTTTTAAATCTAATTATTTTAAAGAGATTTTATTCAAGAGATCTGTTTTTCTTTGAGTGAAATGTATATTTTTAGAAAACATTATAAAAATGTACTTAGTTGAGCAAGTAATGCTATTCTCATAAGCTCAAATCTCACTTATCTTTGACAAACTATTGATTTCATTACTCACATCTCATCATAACAAGTACATACTCTCTCTTTTATATATCTCTAATTTTTTTTTTTGATATATATTTAATCAATATTATATATATATATATATATATATATATATATATATAAAGTAAATACTTTGTTAATTTACATATGAACTGTCTATGTGCAGTCTCAATTAATGCTAATTTTAATACTCTTCTATTTAGTTTTAATTTATTATTTTTTTGGCATCAGTTTTATGAATCTTGACAACTTTATTACTCCGTTAGATTCGCAGGATTTGCTTAATTGCTACTGTGCTTTGGTTCCAGGAAATGAAACCCAAATCATCTGGCACCAGTTATTTACTAGTTTTGGAGTGATTGTGTAATGTAATTATTTGCAGGCGTTGATTCAATATACAAAGACAGGACAAGCAAGACTTTGGTGCTAAATGGAGAATCTGACGTACTACAAATAACTGGTGAACTCTGTAAACTGTGCCATCTTACTTTACGTTCTGTTGAACGAGTAAAGTTAACAAGTGTATACTTGGAAAACGGCTTAATTGGTGGTCTCGCCCATTTAAGCTATAACACAGGTGGATTAAGTTTTAATTTTTATTACAAGTTTATAATCAAGAAATTGGGTTATATAAGTCCAGTCGGATTTGAATTCTCTCGTACGAACAATTAATATGATATTCTCATCTTATGAAAAAGATAATGTTATAAACTTATGTGGATACAGTTTTTTAATTTAGTTTATTATAGTATTTTATGATATAATTTATATATTGTAAAGTTATAATATCTGTGATTGTAAGTTTATTGGATGTTCTTTTGAATTATAATTTTCTTAAATATTATAATTTTCATAAAAAAATTTAAAATCTATATATCTTAGTGAATTATAGAATTATATGAGCTCCATTTATTCTCTTTTACTATGATGTCTGCCAATACGACAGAATCATCCCTCCTTTCACATTCCCTCATCAGCAGCTCTCTTAAGTTAGTGGTAGTTCAAGTGACTGCATCTTGACCTTTGGTTATAGTATACTTTCCATCTTATCAACTCCATCCCTTTGTTTTAATAGAAAATAATTTTTTTTATAGGATATACTTTCATGCGAATGAGTTAATTTTTTGTTGTTTGAGTAAAATAATAAAAGTATTTTTTATTGTTTGATATATTTTAAGTTTTTTATTATTTAAAATGTAAAGCCAAAAGTATTAGAGTATATGATAATATTATTCTTAATTACAAAGACTTTGTTTGGTAATCAATTTTGAATGTTGTATCTTTTATTTTTTTTAATTTTTTGCAACAAAATTCATATATTTATGTTGATAAATATTTTTTATAGTGATTTTGAGAAGCCATGTTTTCTATTTTAAGGCTAATATAAATGAAGGAGCCAGAATGAATGTAGTCTTGAACATAAGATCATACATATACAAGGTTGTTATAAATTTGGAATGATTCAATTCAGGAGTTTGTAAAGAAATGATATTTTAGAATGGTGATTAATAAAATATTTATTTATTTAAATAATTTTAAAATATTAACTTGTAATAGTATAAACTATAATGACATTATGAAAAAATATAATATTATTTTAGAATATGCATGACACCTCTAAAAGTACTTAAAAAAAATTAATGTATTTTATAAAATTTCTAATAACAAAATATAATATTTAATTTAATTTAATAAATTTATATTTTATTACACATTGAAATACATATTAAATATATTATTTACTTTATTATTTATAATAAAATTATTTTTTAATTAATGTAATATTATTAAAAATAATATTTGTTAAGTTATATCGGGATGTATTGATATATTTTAATTTTTTTATTTCTTAACTTTTTGATTTTTTGTCATTTTTATTTTAAGAAAAAATAAAAGAATTTAAGAAAAAAATTCAAAACATAAGTTAAAAAATAATTAAAACACAGTACTTAAAAATGCAAACAAAATTCAAAAAAAGAGTAAAAAAAAATAGAAATAAACTTAAAAAATACAAACAAAAATAATTAAAAAAATAAAAATAAAAAATATCTAAATGCACCACACATAGATGTAAACAACTTAAAAACTATCTTCCCATTTTGCGAAAAAGCTACTTCCGCTCATAGCCTGATGCAAAATGGCGTTTGGATCCCCTGGATCTGGGTCCTGCAAAATTGAAGTTGCTTTCCACCAAATGGGAGCCATTTTCATTATTAATAGAACCATTTTTTGAGAGTACATTTTCTTCTATAACAACAAACAAACAGTGGAAAATAGGATCCACTTTCTGAAATTGTCACTTTCCATTAAAGAAGCGCACAGGTTATTAGAATTATAAGCTACACTGTCATTTTGAAACTCTAGTTTAATTAAAATATATTGATTTTATATATTTTTTTATTTTTTATCTTAATTTTTTTATTTTTTTAACATTAATTAATTATTTACTATATCATATATTATTTTAAAATATTTTTTAAAATATTTTTTATTTTTTTTATTTTTTATTTATACATAAATAATATCAAAAAAATTATAGATAAATAGTATATGTATAAGTAAAAAAATTTTTTAAAAATTATCAAAAAATTATATGACATAAATAATAATTAATTAATATTAAAAAATTAAAATTAAAATTAAAAAAACATAATATTTGAATACCAGACTCAATGATCCAGCCCTAAAATTGAGGCTGCACCATAGCAAGCCCATCCTTCCTTTCACCAAAAATTTTTCCATCTCGCAAAAACATTCTATATTATAATAAAAATAAATTGAAAGGAGTGAGATGAGTTGATTAAATGACACGAGTGGTTAAAATAAAGTATAAGATTTGTGAGATATTTTATTTGTGAGAGTAACATTATTAAAAAAAACTTGTATACAGATATATCACTCATAAATCTCATAAACCTATTATGTGTCATAATAAGAGAGGTTAAGTTTAGTATGATGTGATGAATGTGATGATATAGAGTAAAATAAAGTATCTAATATAATAAGGGTACTGTTATACTACAGTATCTTTCTTACAAACTTCTCAT
Organism: Ceratonia siliqua; assembly: GCA_034509205.1. Taxonomy (NCBI): domain Eukaryota; kingdom Viridiplantae; phylum Streptophyta; class Magnoliopsida; order Fabales; family Fabaceae; genus Ceratonia; species Ceratonia siliqua. The sequence goes on along the minus strand of JASKGM010023964.1, from coordinate 24,976 downwards.
ATAATATTTTTCTCTTTTTATTTCTCACTACATTTTTTTTTTTACTTTTTATTTTGTATGGTTGAGCTATTTTTTACATATTATAATTTTTTGAAAATTTTTTAAAAATTTTTGAAAGTTTTTACTTTTTTTTAATATTATTGTTCTAAAAAATACTGTTTAAAAAAATAAAAATTTTAAAAAATTACAATATATAAAAAATAACTCAACAATACAAAATAAAAAATAAAGAAAAAAAAGATAATAAGAGATAAAAATAAAAAAATTATACAGTAATTATATAATAATTGTGATGAGGTGGGTGAAATTAAGTCCGTGACATTTGTAAAAAAATATCTATGAGAGACAGCAGCATTACTATTTTCAAAAAGCTGGCTGCCAGAGTGCCAGTAATTTCATTTGGACACAAATTTTGAATTCACAAATACAGGGGCTGTACCTGAGTTTTAAAACAATGTATTCAGGTACACTTGATCACCTAATCAATTCTCCTTCTGGTTGGATCTAGAAGATTCCTCATCTCTTACTAATTGATTGGGGAAAAGATGTTATTCAGATATTTTGGCCGACCTTCATTTCCGCGCTCGCTTTCTCCTTTGATTACCTTCAGTTTTCGGCTGCACAATTCCATAGTAGGCAGACTTTGGATTTTTGGGCAATCATAAAATCCTATTCCTTCTAAACTTGGTTCAATAAGCAATCCACTGGAAATGGTAACCAGTTCAGGAAGATAAACTAGGAAGGAAAATCCTCTCTTTGGATTCAAATGATTCATGACTTATTAAGGTGCTTACTCTGGGACATTCTTCAACTATTATCTCCTCCAAATTTGAAAGATTGACAAGAAAATTCAAGGTGAAGATGATTCTTCGTGGTCCAATGTCGATCCAAATAAAGTGCTAAGCTGTGTCTAAAAACCTTATTAATCCAGAATTCGATATTATATCACATTGGACATGCTTCAAAAGTTCAACCTTTGGGATATATAAACTCAGAGTTTTCAATTTCCATAACCCAGACATTTCCTGGAAAATGAACTCAACGTTCTCATCCCAACGCTTGTCCTCTGGGTTTACATCAATGCTTAAATAACTCAACTGAGTCAGTTTTGATATCACCCCAGGAGTAACCATTCTTGAATATTGACGATGATAAGTATAAAAGGTCAGGATCAACCTTTTCAACTTGACCAATTCTTGGATCTGTTGTGGTAGATTTATAATGGGAGTGCCATCAAGATCAAGAATCTCAAGATTCTTAGGTCGTCCAATCTCTGGTTGAATGCAGTTCTCTGAACTGCTCTAAATCAATAAAGGAACTTGGCAAACTCCTTAGGTTTGTGTAGGATAAGTCTAGGACAAGGAGCTGAGGCATGAGGTTGAAAAATAAAGGTGGGATTTCCATTAAATCAGCATTGCCTAGGAACAACAGCACTTCAAGTACAGAGCATGCCGGGGACGATGGTAGCTCTGATAGTATACTGTCCATTAGTTCAATTTGTTTGGCACAAAGCCATTCCACAGTGAAATGGTTTTTATCATCTGATGGGTCCAACTTGAGCAATGACTTCAAGGCATCATAGATTTCTTCTGGCAGTTGAATATGCCTCCCTTTTAATTGCAGCAAGATAGAACGATCTACGAAGTCTTTCAAGATATGCTCTGCTTCTTCTTGTGAATACACCAATTTAACTGGGTATTAAGAGATGATCTGCCATTTGTCTTTGATTCCGTGGACATATAAACAGGATGCAAGGCAAAGCTTTTCTTTTTCATTCAGACCATTCCAAATGATGTCTATGAATGAACTCACCATGACTCAGCTTATACCATGAAGCTTACTAATATCAAAGGAAGGGTTAGAATTACGCAGTTTGTCCAATGCAAGTTTCCAGAGTTCAACATCTTTCACGTTCTTCAACGACTTTGCAACAAGGACAATGGCAAGAAGATGGCCACGACACTCCTCAACTATTTTCACCACAATTCTTTGGATGTCACTAAAAAATTGCACACCTTATAATTTTTGGTAGGCATTTGTTAAGTTACATTTGGATATATTAATATATTAGGATATTTTTTATTTTTTTATAATTTTGTTTTTAAGAAAAAAAAAAGAATTTTAAACAAATTTCAAAAGATAATTCAAAAAAAAAAAGTTAAAACACATTACTTAAAATTTTTTTAAAAAAGAGTAAATTTTTTTAAAAAAATACAAATAAAATTCAATAATACAAAAGAAAACATGAAAAAAAAGAAGAACAAAAAACATGAAAAAAATTTTAAAAAATACTTGGATACACGAATACATCAAATGTATCTTAGAAAACATCTTTTTTGTATTCTATATTTTTGACATTTTATAATTTTTTTATCCAATAGTATTGTTTTTCAAAAGAATATAATACAAATATACTAAATATAATATAAAAAATATAAAAATATTACATTATATAAATAAATATAGAAAAATAAAAAGAAATATAAATATGCTAAAATGGAAGTGTATATTTTTTAATTTTATATATTAATATATATATATATATTTAAAAATATATAAATAAATATTTTACATATTTATATATAATTCAAGAATACTTATTTATAATATTTAATATTATAATTATACAATTTAGATAATTTTCAATTTTATTTTATTTTTGTCATTATAATTATACATGACATACTCCAAGTACGTGTATTACCTTTAAACTTGAACATTTAAAAAACCCAAAAAAAGTTATGAACTTAGGAACTTAGGAACCTGCAAATTACTTAAGAATATTTCTACATATGGTGTTAGAGCCATGATAGTTAGGAGTTAGCTAGAACCTAAATATTTAGCATGCCTGTCTTTAAAATTTCAAAGCCACAAATGAGACGTTGAAGGAAAACCTAGCTTCCAACTGCTATTTAGCGTGACTAAAGAAAGAAAGAAGAAAGGGTATGCTACATACCTTGGGATTTCTCAAAAACTCTTATGCACAAAAATTTTCCTAGTCTCTGTCTTTTATAGAGTAAGTATAATACTCTTCTAAAATATAACATAAGGTTTTGCAGGTGAAATTCAAAGTTGCACAATTTCTGTAGAACATCCCTGATATTCGTCATCAATTGGAGGGCATTGTGCAAGTGTGGTTCCCCTGTAAGTATCTTGTGTGACAACAGAGTCGGTCATAGAAGCTAATGATTCAAGAACTACATTGGAGGCCTTTGTGCCAAAGTGCCTTCCCCTGTGACTCTCAGTAGAATCTCTTACGAACAATTCGTCATTGAAGGCTTGTGTGCAAGTGTGTAGTCACCTGTAAGTGGTTTCCAGGATAGTTGGGTCTACTTCAGATTTTTGCACTTGCTTTAGAGCCAAGCATCCTTGATTATTTCCATGAGTACATCTGTAATAGCTTCTCCGCATGGATCCTCATAGCATAAGCCAAAAGTTGTACAGTTACTGAAATAATTAGGAATTAGGATTACTGGAAGATTAAAATTGGTACTGCCTTGCGAACTTGGTTCCAAGAATTTCTTTCTGGCCATATTTCCTCCAATAGAATCCATCATCAAAATCACAGCATTGTGTAGTCCATCTTGGCAAATTCCTTCTGTGTAGTTGTATAAGCTAGTAAGGTGAGGAAGATTTAACATACAGGGATGCGAATCAAATCAAGTTGATCTTTAACTTAGAGAAAATACCTTCTGTAGGGTAGATGCTTTTGGCGTCTGGAACCCCTGTTACTCAAAGGTGGCAATGGCTCACCCGCTGACCTACCTTTGATCATTTTATGTAGCAGTGGAAGTAAATTAAGACTGTGTTATGTCATAAATATAGATTAAGCATACAAATAATGTTATGGTACTTTTATACAATTGAAATTAAATATTCATAGATTACCTGGACCATCTTCGATATCTTCATCTTTATATGCCCTTAATTGAGTTATTACATCTGCCTCTATGTTAATTGAGGAAAAGATGCGATTAAATTTAGATGGTTGGTTTGTTATTCCCCACTCTACTTTGCTCCATTTAAGCACCTCTCACCACGTGGTTTCTCCTTTGATGATAATTAGGGTTTCACTAAACAATTCCATCTTAGAAAGGCTTTGGAGCTTCGGGCAATCATATATTCCAATATTTTCTAATCTTGGTCCGATGTGCAATCCATTGGAAATGTTGGTCAATTCAAGGAAATGGAGAAGTAATAATTTTCTCAAATTTGGGAAGAAAATCTTTGCTTTGAGTTTCGATGATTCATGACATATCAAGGTAGTTACTTTGGGACAGGCATTGATTATAAGCACCTTTAAGAGTGAAAGATTGTCCAAAATATCCAAGGTGAATATCGTCGTTAACTTGGGGTAACTGTGGAATGCTAAAGACTTCAGCATACCAAAAGAGCAACTAGATGGAATTGGCCCTTCCCAAATGCTTCTTAGATTCTTCGTGTATGATACACTCAACAATAGCAACTTGGAAGAACAAATAAATCAAATATACTTAACTTTAATGCCGTCAAATTGAAGTAAGACAGAACGGTCTACAAGCTTTCTCAGGTTATGCTCTGCTTCTCTTGCATTCTTTACTAGAGAAGAAATCCAATTTTTCATCAAATTAAAATCAGCTTTACCGTCTTTAATGTCAGAGATAAATAAACAGTATGTGAGGCAATGCTTTTGTGTCTTATTTATACCGTCCCAAATAAATTTATGAATGCATTCACCATGACTCTGCTTACTCCATGAAACATACTAATATCATATGTAGGATTAGGGTAACGCAGTTTGTCAAGTGCAAGTTCCCTGAGTTGAACATCTTCCACATTCTTCAATGACTTTGCCACAAGGACAATGGCAAGAAGATGGCCACCACACTCCTCAACTATGCTCACTGCAACTCTCTGGATGGCACTAGACGAGTGTACAATCTTACTGCCTACATTTCGACAGAAGACCTCCCATGGCAACATATGATCCTCTGTCCTGATTTTTAGATCTATTGCCATTGTCAATTCATCACTTTCCTTCTCTGGAACCCACTTTCCACAGATCTAGAGCTTCCCCTACATCCCCATCCACCAGAAGTACTAAACATATCTTGCTCATCATCTCTTCCTCAATACCTTTTATAAGCCAATCGCCATTTCCTTCTACCCCATCCCCTTTGGTCAATGGAAGTTGAAGCTGTTGAACGATCTGTTGTCGATCTTGGACCTCTACTTGGCTTTGGTACATCGAGGCATCAATAAATAAGACTCCATAAAAGGTTTCATTAGAACGAAGCATACTGTTCTTGTCTTTCAAGGCTGCCTCTATTTTGCCCATAACTGCTCTTTTCTCAATAACATTTCTGGTAGATAACATGACCTGGTGAATGTTGTGAAGATGATTATCCCCAGAAAATAAAGTTTGAATGAGTTGGTGCACAGCAAGATCAGCAGCTAAATTGAGAATGGCTTCGGGTATCCCATTTATATCAGCTACGATGGACCTCCCACCTCCTTCAATGTCCATTCAGTAGAAAGTAGTGTTCTGCTTTCAAACAATGCTCACTTGAAGCGTGAGTAGTCCAAACCTTAAGTAAGCTATCATTCGTTGTTCTCATAGGTTAAGTCAGCAAGAGTCTGATCAAACACAACAACAAATTCCACGGCTTTAATGATATCTTCTGGTCTTTTCTGGAAAATTTGATTGCGTAACTGTCCCCTCCGTTTCTCTTTTTGGGAGATCATGTGCCTTGCTCTTCCATAAATTCAGCTGCTGAAGTCCACCCTCCATATATAGCAACTTCAATTATGAAAGAGTATTGTGTTCTTCTAAGTTAGTAGTCATTAAACAGCCTCCAAGAAGATATGCAATGCAATGGTTGAGTAGAGAGTAAAATCTCATAAAAGAAAGCAACAAATGTAAGGAGTACTGATAAAGGACAGTTTTCAATTTTTTTTGTTAGAAAAATAATTAAAAACTCAAACCACAATTACTTCAACTATAATTATTAATTGGCTCCATCTTATTGGAGCTATCTTAAAAGGCTATTAAATTAAAAGACTACATGCTTATATTTAAGACACAAGACTTAAAGCCTATTAACATAAGGCCAAATTCAAGAAGCCTGATTTCTACCCAGGCAGCCCATCTCCTGTCTCATTAACCCCAAAAGTGTCTACCTTTGTGGCGTGGAGTGATCCATGTTACCACTGTTCCTTTTTTGGGTGTAAGTGTCCAGTGGTTCTCATTGCCTAGCACACAATTAGCATGGTATGTTTTTATCATTTTTGGCAACTAAGAGGATATTTAAGTAATTATATTTGTCATTTGAGAAAATTTTTTAATATTTTTAAAAATTTTTAAATTTAAATTTTTAAAAAATGTTTGATTTATAAAAAGGAAATACTAAAAAATGTTTGAAAAAGGATATACTAAAAAAACTTTTTTATTATTTTTATATTTTCAGATTTTTTAAAAACTTAAAAATATTTTCATTAACTACAATTGTTTTCATACTTTTTTTTATATGAACAAAAAAGCTACCGGTCCCTGCTTGGAACAGTTTTAAAAAATTATTTCTTGATTTTTTTGTTTTATAAAAATAAAAAAATTGATTTGAGTAAATATTTTCATCTGCTTGTGAAAAATCAGGAGTTAGGTTAAATTTTGTTGAGGATCTCCATAAACCTAGCTCATTTTCAATGGACTGCGTGATTCTAACATGCTCTTTGTAACTGTCCCTGATCATAGGAGATAATGTTTTACTCCTCATATTATATTCTGATTGTCTTCTTTTATTAGCATTTATATGTAATTCTTTATAACTGATGTAAAGTTTCTATTTATATCAAAATCCTCCCCACCTCAAATTTAATCGTGAATGAGGCTATGAACCTAAATTTTAAAACAAATAGAGAATTTGAGTCTATAATCTAATAGATTATTTTTCATGTAAAATAAAATATGAAACAAATCAGATGAAAAGATTTATTTATAACTATATGGGTTTCTTTTCTCTCTTTTTTTCATCTATTTTTTAATAGTTTAAATCATAATTTGTGTTTGTTTCATTAATTGCCTTGTGCTTAACAAAATTTTGTCACCAGCAAACTTTATTGTTATTGTACTTTTAAAATATATAAATTAAAGTCAGAATCAAAAAATTAATTTTTTTAAGATAAAAATAACCCTACTTAAAATTAAGAATTACAAGAGTTTTCAAACCCTTAGCTTCGTACTCTTTTTTCTCTTTGCACCACCACCCATCGTCCCACCACCAGCAAACAAAGGTCTTGTTGGTTATCTTTTCTTCCTATGCGTTCCTCTTTCTATCTATAGTTGCACTTGAACTGAAAGTAAGTAGAACTAGAACCAGAACCAGCTTCTTCTAAGCCTTCTATATGTCGGCAACTAAAACCAAAAATGAAGATGAAAATATCTCATATAAAAAGCTCCTATTGGACTGCTGTTGGCGTCATTAGCACAGAAGGTTTCGTGATATTTCTAGGGTAGTCGTTGAGATATTTTCGTGACCTTCCAATGGACAAAGCAGCATATGATAACAGCAAGAGCAGTTGAAATTTTCAGCAGATGATGGCGCCGTCTGCAGCGTGTAGCAGTTGAGAAATCAATGCCGTGGCCAGTAGGACAAGGATAATATCTTGCAAGTGGTCGAAGTGAATCAATATTAGATGATGTTGACTAATTCCAATAATGAATTCCTTCCGCAACGTCCTCCATTGGACTCTACCCAGGGAGAAGTCGGTGGGGCTCAGCAGCCATGGAAAAGAACCCTACCAGTTTTTTTTTTTAATAATAAAATATTTAAATTTAAATTTTATCTATAAAAAATTTAAATTTTATTAAAATTATATAATATTTCTAATTTTAATTAAAAATATATTATATTATTAATATTTTAATTTGATAAAAATTATAAGTTTAATTAAAATGATATTAATAAATGTTTAAAGTTATTTTTTTATTCAAATAAAATGAGTTATAAAGTATTTTAAAAATGTCTTATTTAGCAATTTGATAATAAAAAATAATTTTTTGAAAGACAAGTCAAATATTAATAACATTGACAAAGTATTTTTCAAACAATTAGCCAACTACTAAATTGTTTTTTAATTATAACACTTTTTATAGAACTGATTTAGAAAAAAACAAAAATTAGAAAATTTTGCAGTACTATACAGGCATAAAAGAAAAAAAGATATTAAATGTCTAAACATTGAGTATGTTACCTTTTTAAAAGTGATGTTCTAATGAACTTACATTTTCTATCAACCTTATATTATAATAATAAATTTTTATACTTTAACAAAAAATTATGACCTTAAATAGTTTTTAATTAAAATTTGTTTAAAAAGACATCACTATGAGTTTATAGTAAACTTGAGTTTATGGTTCATAAGATCAGTGATATTCTTATAAACTCTAGTTCACATGAATATCATGCATGACCATTTTTTACAATAACAAATTAATGTTATACTTAACAAAAAAAATATGATTTTAAATATTTTTTAAATAACATTTATTTAAAATATTGGTTTGGTTTGAATTGAGGGGGATTTTTTCTTCAACCATACCCAACCGAAATAAAGAGTGTGGGGTGGGCTAAAAAATATCCTAAATTTGAACTTATGATCACTCAAAGTGTCATGCTATTGGCTAAGGTACTATAATACTCAAGCCTGACCCCGTATAAAATATAAATCCAACTTTTAGACCTAAGTGTGCCAAATTCAAGATACATCTTTGTTCCTACCTAATCCTTGAATTACCTAAACCCATTTATCAAATTACAAACTTTCACCAAATTTTTCATACGCACTAATATTGACGGATTTCCTTGCCCCTCCCTCCTTGGATGTTTGTAAGGGGAACTCTCATGAAATTGTCTCTTTTGTTCTGAATAATGGAGGCTATGAGTAGTTTATTTTTTATTAAATTAGACACAAGACATAAAAATAATAATAAATTTTTTTAAAGTTTGATAATAAAATAGTTAATAGTCTTTTTGTTTTTGTAATAATATTTATTTTTTAAAAAAAAGATAAATTTAAACGAGGATTGGCTTATAAATAAGATCTATGTGCTAAGATTTTTTTTATTTTTTGTTAGCCCGTCTTTTTTTTTTTAAGTTTTACCAAATTTTTTTAACTCTTCTTCTTTTGCAGGAGTCGACCTCCCCTTCAGATAATGAGCATATTCATATACCCAAAATATACTTATAAAATCCAAAATTAAAAAAAGTCTTAAATAACCTTAAATACTGGTAATTCTAATATTTTAAATACTAAAATAATAAGAAATATTCTCAAATAATTATTTAAAACATTTATAAATTAACATTCAACTGCCATCTCAAATATGTAATATAAATTAGACATTTATGGTTATATCATAATAATTCAAATAGGTAGTGAAAAATTACCTCAATTCAATCATATTAATAATATTTAAGACTTTTATCCTTCTTTCTATCTCCAGACCAACACGTACTACAAATATTTGGCCAGAATGTCATTGTCGGAGCCAAAGTTTCCAGGGTAGCACTAATCTAATTTTCCAAGAATCCTGATTATTTCTATAACTATACATCTTTTACCTTGTGCTATATGCAGGGATGAACATAGGAAGGGTATGGATAGGGTGCTATAGTGTTTAGGTTTAGACCCATATAAAAATATTAGATCCACCTCCAGACTCATAGTTGTGCGTATATTAAACTCAAGGCACATCCCATTTCCATAAAATCCTTAAATATTCGAACCCAAACTCATTTACCCAAAAAATTTTAAATTGAACAAAATTTTCTTATATTGAAACTTATTTATATAACTTCTAAATAAAAAGAAAAATAAATCTCAAATAATCATAAATATAATCCAAACAACAATAACAAGCCTTAAATAACTACTAATATGATCCAAACACAATAAGAAAAATCCTTAAAAAATCACCAATTTTAAATTTTGGTGACCAGGATAATTAAAATAATGACATGTTACTAATACTATTATTACATATTTCAAATTGAAGTTATAACAAAAAGAAAGCGATAAATGTATATTTGGAAGAATACAATTTGTTTTATAGACACATATATATATTATATGGGTCTTGGTGGAATAGGTACTGAATTACACAGACTCGGACTTGAACCCATAAAAAAGTTGAAAAAATCCCCATACTTGGTCGGAGCCCCATTTTTTATACCTGTACTTGGACTTAAGTAGATAAATTTTTTAAGTACCACTGAATTCGAATAAAATGCTCATCCCTAGTTATATGTAATCCATGCGTAGAAGTTATTCCAGGTGCATGCGTTCATAAATATGATGAAGGATGCTTGGCTTCAAAACCACCTATATTGGAACACTTGCACACAAGCTTCCAACGCAACTCTTGAGTCAATAGCTTTTTCTATCAACTTTAACCACTTCGATTTCAACAATGGCAACTTTTTTCATTGACCAACTTGTGTTCACACCTCCTAAAATTTGGTTGAAGTATCACGTCCAGTTATTATTCCAGAAGTTATTCCTTGTGCACAATTATTATGAGGTTTGGAAAACAGAGAAATTGTTAAAGATTTAATTTTCAAATAAATTTTATAGTCTAAGTTAAGATAAAATTGACACTTACTAACATAATAGGAAAGATAGGAATGAGAAAAGTTGAAAGAAAAATAAAATAATAAAAGTAAAGAAAAACTAAATAACTTTTCATTAAAAAAAAAGATAAAAGAAAGGGCAACTGGGTGTCCAATTTATCATATTTAATTGATCCTCCATCTTTAATAGGAGCATGCAGTGAACTTTCTTGATATTTCAACCTAAAGTTCTTATATTTCTCTTCTTTTTTATTTCATTTATCATATAAAAAAATTTAATTAATTAAAATTTAAATAGTATCATTTATTAAAAAAATAAAAATAAAATGTAAGAATATGAAATTTTCATGTAATTTTTTAAAATTGAAAAGCAAGAGACATCTGAAAGACTTTTTAGTTTTTACATTTCGACGAAAAGAAGAGAAAAAACTATATTATTTTAGCATATTATAATTTTTTATTTTATAGTATTATTGTGAAATTATTTGAGACATTATAAAAAATTAAATATTATGAGCCATTATTTTCAAAAATAAATGAGTAAAATTATCCCAAAAGTAATGGTAGAGGTGGGTGGATCAGCTAGCATGAGGTCAAAGTAAACTTGGGTGCCAAGAAGAAAGTCTATAAGAGGGAGGGAGGGCGGTGTACGCAATATTGAACTTTTCTACGGAGAAGAGCATAGCGGTTGTACCTCAAGGTATGAATTGTGATTCTATCCATTATTTTTCTTTTATTTCTCTTCTCTTTGAAATTCTGTTCCTTATCATGATTATCAAGTACCATTTGATCTGTTCTTTACTTGATAAATTAAATCAGATGAAACTCTCTTGGTTGAACAAATTCATCCTAAGCTTTTTTATTACTTAGGAGGTAATTTTTTCTTCTTTTAAATGACATTCTATTCACTAATCAACCATTGTATTTATGCATATGTTGTGGTAGGCTGCCAATGAGTTAAAAAGTTGTATGGAGAACGGATTTAACTAAAGAATTAGCTCTGCTTGTCAATATTTATCTTTAAATCTTCCTTAGCCAAGAAAATAAATCTTTAAATCTCCTATTTTTTTGGCCTTCATCATATAAAAAGATGAATTTACGTAATAGCAAGGCACCGGTTCTCCCAAAATAAAAAGATCACAGTGGTTTCGCAAAGTGGAGCCACTTAATTTTAAAAAGATGATCAGAATAATTTGAAAGAGAGTATAAAAATTTAGAGACGAAATTAAATGTTATGATTCTATTGTTAAGTGTAGGACTTGAGTCTTATATTAAAAATATGTGATTCTAATGTGAGATTTATGTAAATCTTGAATTTTCTAGCCTCATGAGTTAACTTTTGGGTTGTGATTATCAAAGTTCCATATCTTTTCTCTCATAGACCAAATTGAATAGAGATGTTTAATTATAATTGATAAAAACTAATCACATAAATTAAACCAAACAAAACCGAATTATCAAAAAAACAATCAAATTAATTTAGTTAGTTTGGTTCAATTTTCTTTAAAACTCAACAAATAATTATCCTTAATATATATATATATATATATATATATATATATATTACTTTTTTTCAATAATTATTTTATTGATTAAATATTTAATTTTATGATTCTTAGGCTAGTAGAAATTAGAAAATTTCTTTTTATATTAAATTTTTATAAATTCAATTTTAATTAATTATAATTAAAAATTTCAATCGAGTTGCTAAGTCATTAGCTTCTTTTATGGATGACTCTGTTGTCAAAGCCGCCTATATGACGACTCCAATGTCACAGAAGCTACTTCTAAGGGAAAAGGAAATTTCCACACCTCACCCCATTACCGAATTGGGCTCACATCTCCTAAAGTTTGGTTAAAGTATCACTTCCAGTTATTGTCTCAGAAGTTATGCCTTGTGTGCAATTATTAGGAGGTTTGGAAAACACAGAAATTGTCAAAGATTTAGGTCTTGTTTGAAATAGTTTTTTAAAATTATTGTTTTATTTTTTGTTTTATGAAAATAAAAAAATTTGTTTGCGTAAATATTTTCATCAGTTATTTTTAAAAATTATTTTTAAAAATAATTATTAAAAAATAAAAAATAAAGAACAACTTTTTTGTATTTTAATTTGTTTTTGTCCTCTATTTTTTAAAAAATATAAAAAATAATTTATAAAAAATATTTTTACTCAAACAAGTTTTTTATTTTTTTGTTTTATAAAATTATTTTTTATAATTATTTTCAAAAATTATTTTAAAAAATAATAAAACAAAAATCATTTCAAACAATCCATTAATTTTTAAATAAATTTTGAAGTTTAAATTAAGATAAAAATTACACTTAATAATATAATTGGCAAAGATAATATGAGAAAATTAGAAATAAAAATAAATTTTACAAAGTAAATAACTTTTGAAGGGGAAATGAGTGTCCAATGTATTAAATAAAAGATAAGAATGAGAAAAGTTGAAAGAAAAATAAATTAATAAAAATAATGAAAAGGCAAATAACTTTTCATGAAGAAAAGACAAAAGAAAGGGTAAATGGGTGTCTAATTTATTAAAAAAAATGAGAAAAGTTGAAAGAAAAATTAATAAAAGTACCACAAAATAAATAACTTTTCATTAAAAAAAAAACAAAAGAACGGGAAAGTGGGTGTCCAATTTAAATTTATCATATTTAATTGATGCTCATTTTTAATAGGAACATGCACTTAATTTTCTCGATATTTTAACCTAAAGTTCTTATATTTCACATTTTTTTTATTTCATTTATCATTCTAAAAAAATTGCAGAATTTAAATGATTCATTACTTAATTATTTAAAGTTACATTATCCAACAATCAACCATTGTTCTAGCTGGCATGAAGTCAAAGTAAAATTGGGCTTCAAGAAGAAAGACATACGAAGGAAGACAGGCAGTGTATGCAATATTGAACGTTTCCACGGAGCAGAGCAAAACGGTTCTACCTCAAGGTATGGATTATGATTCTATCCTTTATTTTTCTTTTATTTCTCTTCTCTTTGAAATTCTGTTCCTTATCATGATTATCAAGTACCATTTGATCTATTATTTTACTTGATAAATTAAATCAGATGAACCTCTCTTGGTTGAAGAAACTCATCCTAAGCTTTTTTACTACTAATACATAGTTAGAGAGCAGGACTATATAGGGAGGGGTCAAATTTTCTTCTTTTAAATGAAATTCAATTCACAAATAAACCATTGTATTTGTGGTAGGCTGCCTATGAGTTATAAAAAGTTGTATTGAGAAAGGATTTAACTAAAGAACGAGCTCTTCTCTTCTATATTTATCTTCAAATCTCATTTGGCCAAAACAATAAATCTTTAAATCTCCTTTTTTTTTAATTTCATATTTTGCCCTTCATCATATATAGGAAAAACGTATTATTTCACATTTGGAGTTCCATGGAAGCTGGAGATCAGCATATCAATCTACATAATAGCAAGGCACCTGTTTTTCCTAAAACAGAGCCACTTCATTTGACCAAAACAGAAACAGTCGAGTCGTTTGGCAAGATGGAACCCTATAATTTACCCAAAATGAAAACACTAAAGACCTTTTGGAAACCAGAGGCATTTTATTTTCCCAAAATAGAAAGAACAAAGTCGTTTGACAAGGCAGAGCTACTTGATTATGAAAAGATAATCAGAATAAGAGATTTTATCAGTCTCTTGTTAACTTACTCTGTAAGAATGGCGCACGATAGCAAACTTAAGGCTTGGGTTAGTGAAGCTTCAAATTTGTTTTGTTCTGCAACATATGGGCCTCGTCTACTGCGTGAGAAGCCGCTTAGATATTTTGAAGGACTTATGCCAATGGAAATAATAAATGGCATAGAAGCTGGTCGAAGGTCCATATTTGGTAATGCTGATAAATTTGTGATACCACAAACTATTATGAATTTAGCTACTGATCTTGCTGTTCACCAGCTCATTCAAACTTTACTTTTTGGGGATGATCATTCTCGCATCTTTCACCATGTCATGTTGTCTACCAGAAATGGAATTGAGAAAAGAGATGTGATGGAAAAGATAAAAGCAACCTTAAAAGACACGGACAATATGCTTCGTTTAAATGAAATCTTTCTCCGAGTCATACATATTGACGCCTCAATGTATGGAAGCAAAGTAGAGGTCCAAGTTCAACAACAGATCGCTCAACAGCTTCAGCTTCCAATGACTAAAGGCAATAATGATTGGCTTATAAAACGTATTGAAGAAGAGATGATGAGCAAGAAATATTTAGTGCTTCTAGTGGATGGGGATGCTGAGGAAACTCTAGATCCACGAAGAGTGGGTTTTCCTAAAGAAAAACTTGCAGGAGTTGTTGTGTTGGTTACCACTGAATCTCCAAAGCAGGCAAGTGAAGAATTAACAATAGCCATGGATCTAGAAATCAAGACACATGATCATTTGCTGCCATGGGAGGTCTTCTGTCAAAATGTAGGCAGTGAGCTTATACAGTCATCAAGTGCCATCCAGAGAATTGCAGTGTGTATAGTTGAGAAATGTGGTAACCATCTTCTTGCCCTTATCCTTGTGGCAAAGTCATTGAAGAATGTCAAAGATGTTAAACTATGGAAACTTGCTCTAGACAAATTGTGTTGCCCTCATCCTTCTTATGATATAAGTAGGTTCCATGGTCAAAGAAAAGTCATGGTTAATGCATTCATAAACTTCATCTGGGATGGTTTAAATAAGACACACAAAAATTGCCTTAAATGGTGTTTATTCGTCCCTAAAATAAAAGAAGGGAAGCTTGATAATGAATTGATGAATGATTGGATTTCTTTTCTATCAGTTGATGCTGGAAAGGCAGAGCACATCTTGAGAGATCTTGTAGACCGTTCTGTCTTACTTCAATTTGAAGGCATTAGAGGCAAGTATATTTGGTTTCTTGAAGACACCTATACTATTTTGCAATCATTAAACACCCTGAACCCTTTGGTCATGAAGAAAAATGACTTAGAGTTGACTGAGCCACCAAATATTGAGTTATGGTATAGTGCTGTACATATTGAACTAGCAAATAATAAACTCTCAGAGTTACCCTTGTCTTCAAACTTCCTGGAAGTCAAAGTGTTAATGTTGCAAGGCAACGCTGATTTAATGAAAATCCCGCCCGCGTTTTTCTCCAAAATGCCTCTGCTTTGCATCCTAGACTTATCTTACACTAGCATAAGAGAACTACCAAACTCCTTTTTTGAGTTGGAACATATGAGGGAACTGTATTTAAAAGGTTGTGAACGCTTCATGAAATTACCCCCTCTAATTGGAAAATTGAAGAATCTTGAGAAGCTTGATCTTGAGGGGACTCAAGTCATGCATATGCCAGAAGAGTTCCAAGAGTTAACCAATCTAGAAAGCTTGATCCTTTGCTTCTATGAATATCGTGGCAAGAAAAACATGCAATATACCTGCCCAACAATTATTCCATCTGGGGTGATCACAAAACTCAAGAGGTTGAAACATTTGATCATTGATGTGAACCCAGATGACGAGCGGTGGCATGAGAACATACAAGTCATTTTTCTAGAAATATTGGGATTAAAATATTTAAAAACTGTTAACTTATACATCCCACAGTCAGATCTTTTGAAACTCATGCCAACTCATATTTTTGAACTTGATTTTAGATTTGTTGTTGGTCGTCATATGCAACGGATCATATCAGGTACACTGGCCAAAGATGAAGCAAAATTTAATCAAAGTGATTGTAGCTTAAAATTTGTGAAAGGTGTGGATGTCTCCAATGAAGTTAAAATGCTTATTAGACACAGCAAGGCTTTATTCTTGGATCGACATATGACCATCAAGAGTCTCTCTGAATTTGAAGTGATTAATTTAGAGTGGGTGCGGGTATGTATATTGGCAGAATGTAAACAAATGCAAACAATTATCGATGGAAGGCACTCAAATAATAAGGATATTCTTCCACATTTGCTATTGCTGAGTGTATCATACATGAAGAATCTAAGAAGCATTTTGGAAGGGCCAATTCATTCTAGATATGCTTTTGGTATGCTGAAGTCCTTAGCATTCCACAGTTGTCCCAAGTTAACGACGATATTCACCTTGGATTTTTTGGGCAATCTTTCACTCTTAAAGGTGCTTATTGTCAAAGACTGTCCCAAAGTAAGTACCTTAATATGTTATGAATCATGGGAACTCAAAGCAAATATTTTCCTTCCAAATTTGAGAAAAGTAGTACTTCTCCATCTCCCTGAATTGATAAGCATTTCCAATGGATTGAACATCGGACCAAGATTAGAAAAAATGGGAATATATGATTGCCCGAAGCTCCAAAGCCTTTCTTACGAATTGTTGAGTGAAAGACTAATGGTCATCAAAGGAGAAACCAAGTGGTGGGAGGCGCTGAAATGGAGCGAAGTAGAGTGGGGAAAAACAGGTCGACCATCTAGGTTTGATCTCATCTTTTTCTCAATTAATCAAGAGGCAGACATAATGACTGAGTTAGGGGCATATAATGACGAATACATTGATGATGGTCCAGGTAATGTATGAATAATTATTTTCAAATTAAATTATATTCAGAGCATAACAAATTATGTTGCTTCGCTTACATTGTTAAATAAAACCACAACAGGTGGGTCAGTGAATGAACCATCACAGCCTTTGAGTTACGGGGCCTCAAAGAACCGTAAGCAGGAAGCCTTCCAGAGGAATAGGTAAACTTGATTTGATTTGCATTCCCATAGGATGTATGCTAAGCTAACCTCTTGACCTCATAGGCTTATACAAATACTAGTAGTAAATTTCTAATATGAGTTCTTGTATCACAGAAAGACTGCGCCAACCACGTTTGTTCAGACAGATACAATTGCATTCGCGGAAGTCGTACAGCGGTTAACAGGGCATCAGAAACCACTACAGCGCAAGGAGAGGCAGCAAAAATTGCCGGTGTGAAGAGCTCATCATTCAAACTTTACGAGATGGAATGGCGCGATGGCAAACTATTAGATAATTGAACCCACTTTCCATTATAAATCGGGTGCATCAGCCAACCACCATCCATGTTTCTCACCCTCCCAGTCAAGAGATTCTAATTTTCCTCCAAGCCCCATATCTTGGAATTTTAGTTAGCTGCCAAGCTCCCTCACCCTATCAGAAATTGACTTTGAATGTGATGTGTTCAACTTTGCTGAGGTGATGGCAGACAGTGGGGCAGATGCAGCTTGGCATGTTATCAGCATAATTCTATAGCATATCATCTAAAGTGACAGTTGTTTACATATTTCGATGGTAGTGGGATGTTGGCAATTGTTTACTTATTTGAATGTTAGTGGGGTGCTGGTCTTTTGTTTCTATCCTAAATAAATTAATTCTCCCTTGTCGTAGCATTCTTTGGTGTTGCATGCTTTTGGTTATGCCCTTGTTATTCTGTAAAGGCTTATAAGCCTATCTTGTAATGAGAGGAGGGATGCAGAAGAAAAAGATTATCCTGACTTCCCCTGTTTCTACTCTTCCCTCTATTCTCTCTGTTTCCACTCTGTTTCCCCTTGCTCCTATGGTTCTTCTCTCTTTCTCACAAAATTAGTCACATCAGAATGCCGATTATCTGAGGTAGCCCCAATTCTAATCTTTCACGAAACTTGATTATTTCAGTGAGAAATATAGGTTTTGGTTTACAGTATATGTGGTTTATACGCATGTAAAAACTACTACACTGACAACTTTTTGGAATTAATGGATGCTGACTTTGAAATTGACCTATAAAACCCTATGTATGTTATATCTTACCTAAATCACCAGGCAAGCATTTATAACACAATTTATAACAGGACATCAGCTTAATTGATCACTTATATCAAATAACATGACAACAGGTGGGCCAGTGAGTGTTATTTACAGCATTTGAGTGACTGGGTTTTCAAGGGCCAAAAGCAGAATGCCTACAGAATCGGGTATGAATATTCTCTAAACTACAGGGCAACTTGATTTTATTTGCATCGCTGTATGCTAAATCTAATATGAATTCTTGTATTACAGAAAGACTTCGCAAAGAATATGGACCATAAAAAAGTCGAGATTTTGACGATGGATATAGTAGGAGGAAATATGGCCAGAAAGAAATTGTTGGAGAGAATGTCATGGGTTGGATCTCTACCCCTTACTCTTTCTCCACTCCCACATCATGTATCTCCCATGAGGCTATGCTTATGTATTATATATGGTATATAGACAGAAGCTATAACAGATGCGATCAATGCTTGGCTATAAAGCAAGTGCAAAGATCTAATGTAGACTCCACTATCTTGGAAATCACGGGGCTGCACAGATGATCTCTTGTCACAGAACAAACTTTAGTTAACACAGAGGAAAGCACTTCTATAAACAGGCCTCCAATGACCCTTGACAATGTCTTAACTTCTTTCCTTTGCTAAAATAATGTCTCTATGGCTCCGTTTGTTTTGTCAAAAAAATAAATTTCTTACTTTAGTATGTATTGATCTGTGACAATAGTACGTATATGCTGCATTCAAACATCTCTTATAGAATAAAAACTTCCTTCAGTGAAAGGAAAGCTTGTGACAACACTATTCAACAATTATAAGGCTTAAGTTAGTACATTTCAGCCACAATAATATAAATTATTTAATAAATAAAATTATATTGTTGAAGATAATTTTTAATTCATTATTTATTTCTAAAACGGTTTAAACATAAATCCATAACAATTTAAACATGATATATTAAGAACACTCCAAATATAGTATCCTCAAATGAGTAGCAAGCAGCATTTGATTTAAACTTTAATTTCAGTGTTATAACATTTCAAATTTGGTTCTTAAGAGATAACATGATACAATGGGTTGATCAATCCCTTGAAGGTGTTATAACAATTCAAATCCCTTGAACAAGTGCCCCTAACGTACCCTTGGAAAATTTCACAGCTTCTTAAAAGGAAAATTAAAAGCAGAAAAGAAAAATCAAAACTTACGGATATTAGGGGATTATAAAATGAAACTTTGCGTAATTAAAAGGTAGAAACTTGAATAATGAGGAAGAATGGATATGAAAATCAGAACAGCGGCCCACTTTGCTACCATGGAAGCCCTTTTGAAGGAATGCAGAGAGTGGAGTTTGCTTGAAGTGCTATTCTGAGAAATTTGGTGGCAAAAGCTAAGGAGTGTGGTGCAATGTTATACTTTACATATGTTTATATCTTATTTCAATTGTAGAGCTTGTTATTAGGAGAGGTAATCCATTTAATTATTCTAATATAATTACATTATGATTCAATTAAATTCAATCAGTTAAGTTAATGAGTTAAATGGGTAACGTTATTAGATTAACTAATTAATATACCTCACCTTATAGGCTTATACAAATATTGCACGTGTATTTTGTAATAAGAATTCTTGTGTCTCACAGAATGAGTTTGCCAACATAAACGGAAGGATTGCTCAACAATCCCTAAAATAATGCCTTAAATTTCCGACTTTCCATTTTTCATTTTTCATCCAAAAATTGAACGAAAAAGTAAATTTTCAACACCAAGTGGTCAAAAAATGGGATTGGATATATTCCTTGACGAAATAAAAGTTCAATGGAGATTGAAAAATTAATAATATTTTATTTCTCACTCCATCCAAAAAATCGATTGAAATCCTTTTTTATGAAAAATTTACATAATATTAGTACAAATATTTTCGTCTAATTTTAAAATTTAAAATTTTAATAAAAAAAATAAAATTTTGTCCAGTTTTTCTATAGAAATTAAAAATTATATTGATAAGAAATAAGTTTATGTCCAATTTTTGAACGAAAATGTAAAATTTTAATAAAAAAAATTTGGACAAAAATTAATGTTAAATAAAAAAATTCAAAAAAAGAAGTTAAAATATACAAATATGCATTGCAACAGACAAGGGAAATGCAACACTTATATCTGAAAGCATAACAGAGAATGCGAGTCTTTTACGTTAGACATCAACACTTATTACTAGGAGCAACAAGTAAATGTACTTGAAGGAAATACTAAGTAGAGGCTAGAAATATAGATTGAAATTGGTCTTCGACCTTGTTATTTGTCCATTCCAATTTGCTTCACCATTCTTGTTTACCTTTGATGGTTCTCAGGTTCGCTGCATTGGCTGTGCTGAAAGGTAAAGATTTTAACTCTGGACACTTTCGTATATGTAACAACGCTAAAGAGGGTCATTCCAGTGTCTCAAGTTATCCAATATTAGTGTCTCTAGTTTTGGCAGCACATACCACTCTTCAGCATGATAAGTCCCTTAATTTATGAACAATTTAGAACTATTAACTTCTTTAGTTTTGAGAAATCTTGAATTGCTACTTTGAAGAAAATGATGTTCGGTATTGGGCAGTTTTTCAATGTTAAAATAGAGAAAAAATGAAAGAAAACAAAGGCTACTAGAAAGAAGATGAAGAAATGAAAAATAAATACTGATAAAAAATGAAAAACAGAGACGGCTTTGAATAAGCAAGAAACTATATATATTGTTTTATTGATTCTGAATGACTGTGACCTTCATACATATTGATTCCTATTAAAATACAAACAAAACTGATAACTTTGCACTATTTTCGCAACAGCTCACAAACAACAGTTGATAAGATAAGCCAAACATTTTGAACTAATTCTGTTGATGCTTTGTTTCTTGACTGTTCCAATCAATGCATCTGGACTTGAATTTAATATGATGCATTACTTTCAATGATGGAATGATATTATTGTGCTGTTAGTTCATGCGGGATTTTCTCGTCTTGTAACTCTTGTTCGACTATCTTTTGGTTTTAATTTATTGACCCCAAGTCTTCTTCATTACTCCAACTCTCTCCATTGAATTTGAAATTATTGTTAAGATTCACAACCTTATAACTTCGAGGTTTTTGGGCCTTCTTGCCACTCCTTTGATCCTCATCAATTTGTTGCCATGTTGTGAGATATTGCTAGCACCCTTCCGCAAACTGTGCTGAGGTCGAAGCCACAGTTTGGTCCAAAAATACTGGAGAACTGCTTTGGACATTAGTTCAGTGAAGAGATTGGCAACTTGTTGTCCAGTAAAGATATGGTGAGTGATAAGCTGACCAAGAGCAACTCGTTCTTGCATAAAATGATAGTGCAATTCATTGTGTTTACTACGTGCATGAAAAACGGGGTTAACAGTCATATGCAGAGCACTGAGATTGTCACAATACAGAATTGGAGGAGATGCATTTAAATTCAGAGATTTTTCAAAATGAAGGTCAACCACGTTAATTATGCTTCAGTATTTGCCATGGTTCGATACTCAGCTTTGGTGCTTGATCGAGAGACTGTATATTGTTTCTTTACACACCATGATATGAGATTTTGTCCAAGGAAGGTGCAATAGCCTATGGTGGAACGTTTGGTGGTAGGACAACCTGCTCGATCTGCGTATGAAAAGCACACATATCAATTGTAGTATTTGAAGAAAAATGTAATCCTAAGTGAATAGTTCCTTTGACATATCGAAAAATAGATCTAACCATTTTTAAGTGAGCTATAGTGGGAGTATGCATAAATTGAGATATAAAATTAACACTAAAAGAGAGGTCTGGATGTGTAAGAGTGAGATACTGTAATTCCCTAAAAATTCTTCCAGAATCGCTTTGGTCCTCTAGTGGTGTTTTGTTGAGAGAATATTTTGTTTTTACTTTGAAATGTGTATTCATAGGCTTACTGTCAACCATGTCTATTTTCTCAAGTATGGTGAGAGTATAATGGGTATGTGAGAGGTGAAGACCATTAGATGTTTGAAAATTTTGGATGCGAAGAAAATGATGAATCGACTGTGTCTTTCATTGTAAAATGAGAAATTTGGATGCTAAGAAGGAGGTGACAAGCTCATTAGTTGAACTTGTAAGAAGCATATCATCCACAAAAAGATGCAAAATTAGCAAACCATGATCATAATGAAAAAAAAAAAAAAAAAAAACTAGAGATGCATCTACTCAATTGCAAAAAAATCCAAATTTAAGAAGAAATGGACTAAAATGATCAAACCAAGCAAAGGGTGCATGTTTCAAAGAGCTTGTTGAAGTTTGCAAGCATGAGTTGGATATTGCATATCAGACATCCCCAATGGTTTCCCCATATATATTTCTTCAAAATAAGCCATCCAGAAAGGCAATTTTTACATTGAGATGTCGAATGGACTATTTCTAAATAAGAGTGATAGTTAGAATCATTCATAGTACCTAGTTTAATGACTAGAGAGAATGTTTCAGTGTAATCGATTTCATCAATTTAATGATTCACCTTATGCAACTAAATGAGCCTTGAGATGATCCAGAATCCATCAACTTTGAGTTTTGGCTTAACACGTAATGTGGTCCAATGACATGCGTAGATTCAAAGCAAGGGACCAATTGCAAGTTTTATTTTGTTGTAAAGTAACAAGTTCTTCTTCCATAACATCTTTCCAATTATGATGAGACAATGCTGTTCAGACACCACGAGGCTCTCGGGGGACAGCTAAAGTCGTGACTGTCATGAAATACTTTGGATTTGGTTTAACTATACCAAGTCGAGATCGGGTGATAATTGAATGAGAATGTTGCACTTCTTCATTATTCTGAGTAGAGTATGTGGCTTGTGAAGACAAATCATTAGATAAGGATAGATTTGTAGGATCATTGGAAGAAAGCATTATTGGATTGTTATCTTCAGATAGAGTTATTGAAGGAGCTTGACTGGTCACAAATACTGAAGATATTCCATTGGAGTGGTTAGAACTTTCATCATGCAGCATATCCAAAGTGAAGGGTACAACTGAAGGTAATGAACTTAAGCAACGTGGCGTATAAGATGTAGTTCCTACAAGAAAAACATTGTTAGTTCATGTTAGCCAAGTGTCAAAACTACTAATAACATGAGATGAATTGGGAGTGGTTGTTATGGACGAAGATTGTTTGTATGCAAAAATTAATTCATCAAAAACCACATGCCAAGAAACAATTTTTTTTTTTTGATAGAAAGATGAAAACATTTATATCCTTTATATTTATCACTGTAACCAACAAAAACACATAGAATATTTTTAGGAACTAACATATTACGTCGTGTGTCCCATGTGTAAGGGAAACATTTAGAATTGAAGACTCATAATGAAGAATATACAGGATGAATTCCATACAATGTAAAATATGGGGTTTCATAAATTAATTGCTAATGATGGTTGTAAACACCTATTTTTGTCCCATTTCCTTTTTATTATTCACTTATTTATTTTCATTCCATTATTTACCACTTTTAGGTTAAAAAGAAAATTAAAAAAAACAACAAACAAAAAAAACAAAAAACAAAAAAAGGGATCAATAAGCCTTTTTAGCAACTCAGAGCCAGTCCAATTTAGCCCAAACCGTAGCCCAACTTTATCTTACCCAATTTTCAGTCCAAGTCCACTTACCCTGGTCCAAGCCCAATAACCCAATACTCAACCCGGTTTACTTCTCTGAAACACCCACTCTCTGCCAATTCCTTCACCTTACACAACCCACTCTTCCACGCTACTCTCTGCGCATCTCACAAAGATCACTACGCCATTTTCTCTGCTGGACCTCACCTCTGCTCACTGATTTCTCATGCTACCCCCATCGGTTCACCTTATCTCTGCCATACCCACTCTCTGAAACCCTCCATCTTCACACCACTGTGAATTAAACAGCAGCAAGAAATAGCTTTCAGGGGATATATAAATATGAAGAGGCACGAATCTGAAAAGAAGGCCAAAAAAATCAGAAGAGCTGGAGACGAAATCGAAAGGAGAGAAGAACAAAGAAAGAAGCTGATTTTCCTTTTCTGCTGCTGTCTTTTGTCATTTTTTTGCTGCTGTTTCTGGGCAAATATTGTTGCTGTTTCTAGGTAATTATATTGTTATTGCTGCTTTTTTATTGTTGCTGTTTTTTTCTGGTAAAATATGTTTTGTTCTACCTCTGTGTTTTCTGCTGTTGTTTTTTTTCTGTCATAAGGTATGTTGCTGTTTTTTTTTTGGTTTAAACTGCTGCTGTTTTTCTGCTGCTGATTTTCCTTTTCTGTTTTTGTTTTTTTTGCAGTTTCTGTTTTTTTACTATTACTCTGTTTTTTCTGCTGTTACTATGTTTTGCTGCTGTTTCTCCATTTTTGTTTTTCTGTTTTTTTAAAAATAACTATTATTAATATTTCTTTATATATGTATATTAATTGCAAAAAAAATTACATTTCAACCTCTGAGTTTTTGCAAATCATGTTTAGACCCCTTAATTTCTAAAAATTACAGTTTGACCCCTCAGTTTTCAAAAATTATGTTTTGATCCCTTAGCTTTTACAAATTACATTTTGGCCCAGTTCTTTCATAAATTTTACTT
>JASKGM010023943.1:0-28523 GCA_034509205.1 Ceratonia siliqua | reverse complement strand
GCTCAGTTTTCCAAGCCAGTGGCGGTAGTGAACTCTAACTGACCATATGTTTCATGTCTACAGTCTCTTTCATCAAGAAGCCATTTTTCATTCTAATTGAAACAATGTTATTTGATAGTCTCATATGAATAAAGATCATGCCGAAGAAACAAAAGTGATTGTACAGCACTGGACATCAGTTCTGGTATGTCATCTTAAATGTTGTATAGTATACAATATCAACAAGAAGACACTCACCTCTCTAGTTCTCATAAAATCATGCAAAATTCTTTTTTTAAACTGGTGTGCAAAATCTTGCTTTTATTAGAACTTATTGAAATAGTGTATAAGTCCTATTTAGTTGGGTGCCAAATGAGCAGGCCAAGGGAAACATATCAGGTGGCTTTCTGATTATGATGTGGTTACTAATGCTATCAATCCTGGGGCATTAAGGTTCACAAAGGATAATAAAAATAAAATGATATCTTCTTATTTTAGTTGCTGCAATTGTATCGTAATAATGGAAATGAAATAAGAACACAAATTCTTTTTTCCCCTCTTTTCTGCTGGTAAAATGGGATTGGATGACTTTCAGACTTAATGTAGATTGATCATTCGCAGGTGGAGTTTGCATACATACTAGATTTGGATTTTTGTTTAATCGGTTAAACCGATTAACCAAACCGCCCAATCCGCCTAAATATGGTCCGGTTCAGTTCGGTTATTTCTTTTGTTTATCAAATTAACCAAACTTATCCAAACCATATTCCCTTAATCGGTTCGGTGGTCGGGTAAGCTAATTAACCGAACCAACTCAAATTTGCACACCCCTGGTTGGAACGCTCAACTACCTATCACATACTAGACCGGATATTGCATATTTAGTTAGTGTAGTCAGCAAGTTTATGCAAGACCTTAGGGAAGCTCACTTATAGGCTGCTTATCGAATACTACACTATCTGAAAGCTAATCTAGGGAAAAAAATTTAGTTTAAGAGAAACCTTAACTTAGATCTAGAAGCATACATTGATACTGACTATGCAATATCTCCTACGGATAGAAGATAAACATCAGGATAATGTACATTCCTGGGCAAAAATCTTGTAACATGGAGAAATAAGAGGCAAAATGTTGTAACTAGATCAAGTGCAGAAGCTGAATTCCGAGCAATGGCTCAAGCAATTTGTGAGTTGCTATGACTAAAAATCATTCTTGAAGACTTGAAAATTCAATGGAATGGACCTATGAAGCTATATTGTGACAACAAGTCAGCGATAAGCATTGCCCATAATCTAGTACAGCATGATAGAACATAGCACATCAAAATTGGTAGACATTTCATCAAAGAGAAACTGGATAGCGGCATGATATGTACACCGTATGTTCCAACTGGAAGGCAATTGGCAGATGTTCTCACAAAAGAACTAACCACTCAACAGTTCAACGCAATCATATCCAAGCTGGGAATAAAAGATTTTTATTCACCAGCTTGAGGGGTGTTAGACCTCCCGTTAAATTAGTCTATGCAAGGAGGGCTAAGGTTGACAAGGAACGAGTTGTTAATGGTAATGGGGATCAACTTAGAGAATCTTAGTTCAATCAGAATTAATGTGGCTGGAATCAGAATGAATGACCGAGATTGGTGCTCTCTAATTAAGGAATGTCAAGGGAATTGTTGGTGTATTGCTGTCAGAGCACATTTAGGCAATAAATCTGTCTAAGTTAATGTTTTCTTATTAGGAATAAAACCTGATTGACAGGTTATTAGCTGTTTTACTTCCTAGTTTGAATTTGAAATTATTTCCATATTTATGTGGAATCAATTCAGTGTAATCAACAGACTATATAATGTCTGTTTAGGAATGAATAAGACAAGAAAGTTTTACTCAATCAACCCACTATTGATTCAGGCAACCTCGAAACTGCCTACCCGGAGGACTTTTGGATCCCTCGAAGCATCCAATTCTTTTGAGTTAATCCTTCAAGATAGGTAAACTCAGGAAAACTAACCAAGCATCCCTACCCGTGGTTAAATACTATACTAGAGCATCAAAGAAGGCCTATAACAACTTGGTATCAAAGCCTACAGACTCTGACATGGCAGACCAGAGGATGGGTAGGATGGAAGCAAAGATAGGAGCCTTGCACATGAGTCAACAAGCATTCCAGGAGGAGATGAGGGCAAACCAAGAAAGAATGATGAAGCAAACAAAAGAGATGATGATACTATCAACTCAGATGCAAGAGAGGAATCTTCTAAGTCCACATAATGTACAAAGAGATTCAAGGACACCAGCTTGGGACAAGGGAAAAGGCGTTGCGGGTAGCAGTAATTCTTACACTCCCAAGTTAATTAAATTGGATTTTCCCGGGTATGATGGCTCTTTGGATCCAACTGAATGGGTTTGCCGGACAGAACAGTTTTTTGATTTCCAACAAACAAGGGAGGAAGACAAGATGGCTATGGCTGGTTCACTTGGAGGGTACAATTATGGTACCAGAAATTTTGCCAATCCTTAGGAGTCAATTGGGAAGTCCTTAAAGAGGAGTTACTCTTAAGATATAGCCCAACAAGATTCCAAAATTTCTTTGGAGACCTAACCAAGCTCAAACAGCAAGGAAGTGTTTGAAATTATCAAAGGGAGTTTGATAAATTACTCCATAGTGCTAGAGATTTATTTGACGCACAACAAGTGGGGTGTTTCACTAGCGGACTCAAAGAAGCAATTAGAGCATATGTGCAGGCAGTTGGACCTATCACATTATCTGGTGCCATTGGGTTAGCAAGATTATTTGAATCTAAACATATAGAGATGTAG
Organism: Ceratonia siliqua; assembly: GCA_034509205.1. Classification (NCBI taxonomy): domain Eukaryota; kingdom Viridiplantae; phylum Streptophyta; class Magnoliopsida; order Fabales; family Fabaceae; genus Ceratonia; species Ceratonia siliqua. The sequence continues at coordinate 25,725 of JASKGM010023943.1, read as the reverse complement.
AAGGGCAGAACTCAAGAGCCTAAAAAGATTCCTGCCTATCTAGTCTGCCTCCTCTGCCAGCACCCAATGTTTCTCAGACCAGAAATCCTATTATTAGGAAGTTGAGTTCAAATGAGCTCAAGGAAAAGAGAGAGAAGGGGCTTTGCTTCGATTGTGATGAAAAATTCTCCCCCGGCCATCGTTGCAAAAAGCTATTTCTAATTGAAGGCATCTTTCCAGCCCTGAGTAATGACAATGAGGAGGATGAACAGACCTCAAAAGTTGATGAGATTCCAGAGATCAGTTTTCAAGTCATCACGGGAGTGAATACTCCACAAACAATGAGGGTGAAAGGAAGACTAAAAGGGCAAGCCATATATATCTTAATGGATTCAGGGAGCACCCACAACCTTTTAAAGGATGAATTAGCTACATCCTTGGACATTTTACCAACTAAGGAAGGGAGCTTTGGTGTCACAATAGCTAATGGGAGCAAGATGAAAAGCGGAGGGTTGTGTAAACAATTACAAGTAAACATCCAGGGAGAAGAATTTTCCTTGGACCTATACTTATTGCCTATAGAAGGGTGTGATGTTGTTCTAGGCACTCAATGGCCCCAACAACTTGTTAAAATCATTTGGAATTTTGAAGAAATGTGGATGAGGTTCTTTTGGAGGAAAAGGGTGGTGGAAATACATGGAACTGGGGGTCCTCTGAATCGAATCAATGGGCAGCAAGGGAAGGTGCAAAAGGGAAAGAGGGCTTATCTGTTACAGTTAAAAGCAATCCATTTGGGAGGAGAGCAAAGGGAAGAAGGGCCACTAGAACCAGCCATCTAGACATTGCTTGAAGACTATGCAAACGTGTTCCAGCAGCCACAAGACTTACCACCACCTAGATCTTGTGATCACCACATAAATCTCAAGGAAGGGAGTATGCCCACTAATGTCATGCTTTATAGGTACCCTCATTATCAAAAGAATGAGATTGAAAAATTGGTCAAGGAATTGTTAATATCAAGGGTAATAAGGCCGAGTAATAGCCCCTATTCTTCCCTAGTATTACTAGTAAAGAAGCATGATGGGTCATGGAGATTATGTATTGATTATAAGGCCCTAAATGAAGTCTCCATCAAGGATAAATTCCCAATACCCGTCATTGATGAATTATTGGATGAGCTTCATGGGTCTAAGTACTTTACAAAACTGGACTTAAGGTCTGGGTATCACCAAATTCGCATGAATCCCAGGAATATTGAGAAGACAGCATTTCGGACTCATCAAGGGCATTATGAATTCATAGTGATGCCCCTTGGGCTTACAAATGCACCGGCCACCTTTCAATCTGCAATGAATGAGGTATTTAAAAAATTTATGAGAAAGTTTGTTTTAGTTTTTTTTTATGACATACTTGTGTATGGTAAGTCATGGGATGATCATATACAACATGTGAAACTAGTCTTACAGCAGTTAAGAACTCAGAATTTTTATGTAAAAAGGGACAAGTGTCAATTTGGGCAAGGGGGGGTAAATTACTCGGGGAACGTAATTTCTTATGATGGGGTAGCAATGGATCCTGAAAAAATTGCAGCAATGAATTCTTGGCCAAAACCATCCACCTTGAAGGAATTAAGGGGTTTCTTGGGATTGACTGGATACTATAGAAAGTTTATTAAAGGGTATGGGTTAATTGCCCAGCCTTTAACTCAAATGTTGAAGAAAGAATCCTTCCATTGGAGTCCTCAATCAGACAAGGCCTTTGAAGACCTAAAAGTTGCAGTGGCATCAGGGTCAATGCTGGCTATGCCAGACTTTTCACAGCCCTTTGCAGTTGAATGTGATGCATCAGGGAATGGAGTGGGAGCTGTCTTAATGCAACATGAGAGGCCACTTGCTTTTTTCAGCCAAGCATTACATGGGAAGAACTTGGCCCTCTCAACATATGAAAAGGAGCTCTTAGCCTTAGTTTGTGTTGTCCAAAAGTGGAGACCTTATCTCCTAGTTGTTACATTTGTGGTTAAGACAGATCAAAAGAGCTTACAATATTTATTGGGGCAATCAATCACCACGACATCCCAACAAAAATGGTTAGTGAAGTTAATGAGGTATGATTTCAAGATTGAGTACAAGAAGAGAAACAGACAACAAGGTTGCTGATGCATTGTCAAGGAAACCAGTATTATAGCTCAGTGCTATTTCAGCACCAATTCCAAATTGGATTGATCCTATAAAGTTAGAAGTAGAAGAAAAACCTCACTTACAGGCATTGGTCAAGAGTATTGCTCAAGGGGAAGCAACTAGGCCGTGGGCCTTGCATAATGGAATAATAATGTACAAGGGTAGAATTTTCTTAGCTGAGGATTCAACTCTCATCCCAGCAATTATCAACAAGTTCCATTTCGACACTCATGAAGGGCTACATAAGACACTGCATAGAATCAGAAGCAATTTCTATTGGAAAGGAATGAAAAATCAAGTTAGAAGATACATCCACGAATGCCAAGTCTGTCAGAGAAGCAAAATAGAAAATTCACACCTGGCGGGCTTATTAAGCCCTTCACAAATCCCCAAAAATGTGTGGACAGACATTTCCATGGATTTTGTGGAAGCGTTACCAACATTCAAGGGAAAAACCACTATATTTGTAGTGGTTGACAAATTCTCAAAGTTCAGTCATTTCATTCCCATATCAAATCCTTTCTCAGCAAGCTCTCTAGCTCAGGTATTTTTTGACAACATCTTGAAGCTATACGGAATGCCTGAAACCATTGTGTGTGATAGGGGTCCCACTTTCACGAGTATATTTCGGAAGACTCTTTTCCAATTGAATGGGGTAAAATTCAACTTTAGTTCTGCGTACCATCCCCAAACAGATGGGCAATCTGAGGTGGTGAATCGAACTTTGGAAATGTATCTTAGGTGTTTCACGGGGGAAAAACCCAAGGAGTGGGTTGTGTGGCTATAATACTAGCATACACGCTGCAACTGGAAGGACACCATTTGAATTGGTCTATGGGAGAACTCCACCTTCATTACCTACATATGTGCAAGGAACAATTAAGGTAGAATCAGTAGAAGCATTTTCATTGACCAGGGATCAAGTCTTGAAGGAGGCTAGAGTTCACTTGGAAGCTACAGCACACATGATGAAGAGATTTTATGATCTTCAGCACACAGGGAAAGAATTTCAGTTGGGGATTATGTGCTTTTAAGAAAGAGACCCTATAAGCAAATGTCTATAGTTCTGAGGAAAAACCAGAAACTTGCTCCCAAGTTTTTTGGACCCTTTAAGGTCCTTGTCCAGATTGGATTAGTAACCTACAAGCTGGAGCTTCCCCCTAACTCTAAACTACATCTGGTGTTCCATGTCTCCGCCCTAAAGAAGCATGTGGGGGAGAGTACTCAATTTGAATCAGCCTTACCACCTATTATTGAGGATCAAATTGCTTATCCCTTACCTCAAACTGTCTTGGATCAATGAATCATTAAGGGAAGCAAGGATATTTGGTTCATTGGCAGAATTTATCACCAGCTGATGCAACGTGGGAAGAAGCTGATTCCTTCCATGCTCGATTTCCCTTTTTTGCCCTTAAGGACAAGGGAGTTCTTAAGGGGGATGGAGTTGTTGTACCTCCCGTTAAATTAGTCTATGCAAGGAGGGCTAAGGTTGACAAGGAACGAGTTGTTAGTGGCAATGAGGATCAACTTAGAGAATCTTAGTTCAATCAAAATTTATGTGGCTGGAATCAAAATAAATGACCGAGATTGGTGCTCTCTAATTAAGGAAGGTCAAGGGAATTGTTGGTGTATTGCTATCAGAGCTCATTTAGGCAATAAATCTGTCTAAGTTAATGTTTTCTTATTAGGAATAAAACTTGATTGATGGGTCATTAGCTGTTTTACTTCCTAGTTTGAATTTGAAATTATTTCCATATTTATGTGGAATCAATTCAATGTAATCAACAGGCTATATAATGTCTGTTTATTAATGAATAAGACATGCAAATTTTACCCAATCAACCCACTGTTGATTTAGGAGGCCTAGGCAACCTCGAAATTGCCTACCAGAAGGAGTTTTGGATCCCTCGAAGCATTCAATTCTTCTAAGTTAATCCTTCAAGATAGGTAAACTCAGAAAACTGACCCAACATCCCTACCCGTGGTTAAATACTATACTAGAGCATCAAAGAAGGACTGTAACAAGGGGGAGTGTGGAAATTTAGCTGTCAATATCTTGCATTAATTACTTAATTATCTCCCCTGAATACTTTCTTGATTTCTCTGTAATTAGCATTTATCCCTGATCAGCATTTATTCCTAATTAGGAGTAGAATCAGCTTTCTATTTATTGTATTTATTTTCTTAGGTTTATATATTTCCTCTTCTGATTGTAAGAAGACACAGAAATACAGAATTCCTTTTTATCACAGCAACATCTAGCAGGGAAATACAGACTACATCTTCTATTAAAAAGAAAACCATCTTCTTAGCTTGTGAAATAGGATGCGCAAAATCACCAATAAATAACCATTTTTGAAACCGCATTGACAAATAATTAGTAAAAAAACAATATTACCTTTCTTCATGCACTCCACAATATGGTCAGAAGTAAATTGTTCTTCTTCACCCCTACGGTCAACCATCACTTTGCGATAATCTTCCAACATCAAAGGAGCCAAAGCTTTTGTTGGGTACTGCATTCCAAATGGAATAATAAAAACATTTACGTTTTTCAATGTAAATTTAGAATCTGGAAGCCCATTTACAGAATGAATACATTTTATACAGAGAAGAAAAAAGAATATAAAGAAGTATAAAGAAACAATTAAAACAGAGTGAAGAGAAATTTGAATATGGCTATTTATTTAAATATTCAAGGAACTGAGGACAATGCATTTTTCTACATCATATTGGCATCATGACAATAGCACTGAAGATATTAATGAATTAGAACATGTCATATGCATAGGGTAGTCAAAATCATACGCAAAACGCCAACTTCAACAATCACTATTAAACCTCCAACTTCATCATAGTCTTCTGAACATTGTAATTTGTAAACCTGTTTTTATTATACATTTTTTGAATTGTATTAAAATTAAGACTTTTACATTTGACATGAAAAACTTAAGATTGAGGTTTACTTAGCTAAATCCTAAATAGTGGACATTCTCTTACTTTTTTTCACATATTAAAGCAACAACTTGCAAAGAAGGAGTGCTAAGCTTTATCTGCCACATGGCCCACATCCATAAAATACTGTAATTGTATAATATGACATGATGTAAGATTAGCATTGCATAAGGCATGAAAAGCTGCAGTTCTATTCTCTATTAAATTTGTATCTTAAGTAGTAAGGTGTAACTGGTAGATGTCAGAATAGAGGGAAGGAGAGAATAGGACAAAAAAGCTTAAAAACGCCATGTTCTTGAACTCTTTGAATGACCACATGTATCAAAGTGTTCAGCTAATTTTGTCAAACATTTCATCAAGCATGTAAGAGAACTCACCGTCATGTAAACAGGACCATGATACCCACAAACTTCTGTGAAATAAGGTAATGCCCCAACATGATCCAAGTGACTGCCCATTCACAAATAGCAATACAATGTCATGCCAAAATATTTCATTCAATGGGGTAGAAAAACTAAAGTTTTCTGTCTTACAAATGAGTGATGATGATGCAAGTAAGGGCATTATCAAAATCTCCAGACTTGGAGATGAGAGAGAAATCAGGGTATCGATGGTGGTCCAAATAGCCCATGTGCATTCCACAATCGAACATGATTCGCTTCCCATTGATGGTCACCACCACACAACTCTTCCCAACTTCTTGCCCAGCACCTGCAGCATATTACCAACAATAGCCTTTGAAGGAAGTGCAGAAATGAAAAAATAAAAAAGTAAATTAAAAAATAAAAAAGGGGGAGAGCATAAGAAAGAAAAAGAAGTTTGTTTACCGAGGACAAGACATTCTATGGCCATGTATAGTGTTCAGCAATCAAATAGCAAAACCATAAGCATTCAAAGAGTCCCTTGGCACACCTTTCGTACCAGCTTCATGTGCTAGACTGAACACAGTATTTTAAAATTATAAAACAGAGAATGATATACCGTGAAAGAAGGTAGCAAAACGGGCGAAACTCACCTGATACAAAATCCTTTATTGGCGAAATTGATCAACTTAGGAAGTCCCAATCCTCAAATCTTGCCCAGAAATTTTTCTCCCAAGAACCAGAGAACCCAACACCTTTTCTCCCAAGATGAAGCTCCTTGTGTGCGTGAGTGTTGAGGGATAGAGAGTGAGTGTGTTCCCTACCCCTAGTTTTGCTTCTCCCCGGAGTGGTGAGGGTGAGACTGTGGGTTGTGAGTAGCCTTGTTTCGTATAAACGAGCCCGCGAGTTATTTTTTACTTTTAAGTGTTAATTAAATAAAAATAAATTTGAGTAAAAGTGTATTTTAAATTTGTACTCCTCCTTAAATACATAAATTTTAGAATTTCTTACTTCACAAATAAATTATTCAAATTTAATATCAAGTTCTTCAAAATTGTTCAATGTCATTCTTCCGTCTAGTACTCATTTATTTCACTATCAAAATTATGTGCATAGCACATTAAAAATAATATGAATTAATGAATATTCTAACATAAATTATTTTGTATACATGAAAATTGTGGGTCTATTAAATTTAAAAAATTTATAAAATTTAAAAATTATATATATGTGAGGGATAAAAATAGGATCTTACCCTAAACTTAATAACATAAACAAAATTATTTTAAGAGAAAAATACACAACCCATTAAATTATAGTATAATTATAATTTTGGAACTTTACAACCTTACAAACCGTCCCTAATAAACTTGAAATCCTCTCATTTTCGTCTATATTTTAACTTAAGTGAGGTCCACTTGCTCATATTCATTAAGACAAATTATAGTATATTTTTAACTTATTTTTAACCTATGATGTAGCCAAAGCTAGAACAAAGAATAAAAAATTTCACTTGATCAAGACATTTTAGATACTTATATTTTGGAGGGGCACCGTGTTAGAAACTTACGTAGAGATTGAAGAACATTACAATAGTGGAGGTATGTGTCATTTAAAGTTTTAAAACATATTAATATAGATGGAGATGTAATGATTTTAAATTCACTAAAATTTATGGGAGTGGTTTGTAAGATTTTAAAGTTCATATACCAAAATTATATTTATGACTATAGTTCAAATGGGTAAATTATATTTTACTCATATTTTAAAGCAATGAAGAGGTTAAAGGTAGGAGCCCCTTATGAACCTTTTGCTATTAGCCTGATACTCTTGAACTAAAAAAGTTGAAAAACCCTAAACTTTTTTTTTTATTTTGTTTTTTTGGTTTACGTTCATCAATAACCATGTGATTGATACATGATTATTTATCTAGGTAACAACTTTTTGATTGTGCTTATTAAAAAAATATATCCTAAATAAAATTTTTTATAATTTAGATACTAATTTATATATGAGAAATTATTTTTGTATATTCTCTCTCTTACACTAATATATACCATCATTATTTAAATAATATATTTCTTTTCACAGTGGCTCACGACTCTACTTTTCCCCCAATTTCACCTTCCTCTATCTCATTCCATTTCAAAACAAGTCTATTAATATTAGCATAGAAAAGCAAGAGAATAAAGAAACAACTCTATAAAAATAAAACTACTTAAAGGGTAAGATCAAAGCTCTCGAGAAAAAATCTCCTAGGTAGGTGTGGTTAACCATTTTGAAGGTTTCCATCGGCCAACCGCAGAATAGGGGCATGCTTTTCTTCATCATCAGCTAGCGCACAAGCAAAGTGGGATGTCGAAGGATAAATTTTTGCCAAGTCAACGTCTTTCACCATCGAAACCTCCTGCAAGATGATTAAAATGGATGGATCTTCCCCCTCCGACACCAATATTTGGTTGATATCGCCTTCCAAGTTCCAAGAAAGAGGTTGAAACTTGAAGGAGAAAGAGGAATGGAATAGCTGACACAGTCATAATGAGATAGACCCAAATTCTATAGTAGCCTCCAACGGTGGATGAGCGGTAGTTCACGATGGTGCCTCAAAGATTCGGAAAGGAGTGACTGTCAACGGAGGATGAGAGAAAATAGAGAAAAAAACGAGGGAAGGGAAAAATAAAAAAAAAAATATAATATCTGACTCACTAGTTGATTTAACAATTATATTAATTAAAAAATATGATGTAAGGTGGTGTAATGAAAAGAGGGTGTACAAAAATCATTCCTCTTTATATATATATGTATATAAAATATCTTATCCTTCTCTCTTCATCCTCTTCTCCCTCCTTTGTAACTTCTAGGGAACAAAATAATCCACTAAGAATCTCATCCCATCCTAGAACCCCATTGAAGAAGAATTTATACAAATATTTACGTTTCTATATACATATGAAAATTTGAGTGCTGCATTGAAAAAAAAAAACATAAATCTAAACCCAATCACAGTTCTTCCTCTTCAACTTCCCCATTTTTCTTCATCGGTGTTAAAGCATTTTGGGATTTTAATTGAGTCTATTTGCTGTTATAAATAGTGAAGTAAGAATTTATTATCCTGGCCAAATTGAAGTCAAGGGAAAAAAGGACAGACAAATCCCAAGGGAGGCAAACAAACAGGAAGCTCCAGCAACAACTCAAAGTCTAAATGAAGAGAAAATGAGTTAGAAAAGCAAAACAACACTATGATAATAGAAGTTAATTTGGGCTCACTATTTAATAAACAAGCTTTCTAAGCTCAACCTATTTGATGAATGAGCTTTAAATTTTATTCAAGTTTGACTCATTTAATAAATATATAATTTGGTTTGGTTCATTAGACTCACTTAACATAGATATATTTTTTAATTTAAAATTATAAAAAAAAACTCAAATAAATTTATAAAAATTGAGTCAAAACATAAATAAGTTTATTTATACTGTGATATTAATATATTTTCTTACTTTATTGCATATAAATTTTATATAATGTAATATATATTATGTAAAAATTATAAATAAATTATTATTTACTTTTATTAACGAGCTCTTAGTGAGGAACCAAACCAAGATCTAACCTATAGCGTTTGATCTAAATCCGATCCTCTCAAATCTTCAAATTGCAAAATGCCCGGATCCACCCATAGCAATGGATCTGTCTGACTCTATCGAAAAAATTTTAAGTAGTGTTATAGGAAAAAATTGTGGGGGTTTATTGGGTAGCACTTAGGGTAAAACCCTATTTTTGTCCCACACATATATATAATTTTTAAATTTTATAAATTTTTTAAATTTAATAGATCTATAATTTTTATGTATACAAAATAATTCATGTCAGAATCTTCATTAATCCATATTATTTTTAACGTGCTATGCAAGCAATTCTGATAGTGAAATAAATGAGTATTAGACGGAAAAATGACATTGAACAATTTTGAAGGACTTGATATTAAATTTGAATAATTTATTTGTTAAATAAGAAATTCTGAAATTTATGTATTTATGAAGGATTACAAATTTATAATACACTTTTACTCTTAAATTTATTTTATTTAATTAACAATTAAAGTAAAAAATAACTCGCGGGCTCGTTTAAGCGAAACAAGGCTACCCACAACCCACTGTCTCACCCTCACCACTCACGGGGAGAAGCAAAACTAGGGGTAGAGAACACACTCACTCTCTATACCTCAACACTCACGCACACAAGGAGCTTCATCTTGGGAGAAAAGGTGTTGGGTTCTCTGGTTCTTGGGAGAAAAATTTCTGGGCAAGATTTGAGGATTGGGACTTCCTAAGTTGATCAATTTCGCCAATAAAGGATTTTGTATCAGGTGAGTTTCGCCCGTTTTGCTACCTTCTTTCACGGTATATCATTCTCTGTTTTATAATTTTGATTTCAGCCGCCATGGGTTTTAAGCATGTTTTAGGTTCCATTTGAGTGATGAGGAGCTCGCTGTTTTTTTTTTTTTTTTCCTGCTGGGTTCTTTAGTTTTCTTATTTATCCATCATTATGCTTAAAATATCTGCTTAGGTTGGGGACTTTGATTTCATTTGTTTTCCAATGTTGCTTGGCTGATTCAGACTTCGTTCTCCCACTTCTAGTTGCTCTATTCTGGTTTGATTTCTCTGTTTTGGTTTTGATTGCCGCTCAAGGATATTGTTGTTTTGCCTGTGAATTTGATTGTTTTATTCCAGCATTTTTGCGATCCAAGGAAGCAAAAGGGACTTGGAGACTTCTCCCTTTACTTCATTTCTCAGCACAGTTCTTGGGTGGGAGGCTTGGGGCTTGTTTTGGGTTTCCAATTTTGGCAATAAGGATCCCCATATGAGGTGAAATTCGTTCCTTTCACGGCATACTATGCTTTGTTTTTTGTTGCGGTTTCACCCCTATGTTGCTAACTTGCTATGGATTTAGGCATAGTTTGGGCTCTATTTGAGTGAGGAGGAGCTAAATCGTGGTAGTTTTTTTTTTTTCTGCTGGTTTCTTTATTTTTCAAATTTCTCTACTCTTCTATCTGAATATTCTGCTTAGTTGATGGAGCTTTCTAATTGCATAGTTGATTTCAGAAATGTACTTGCATGGCTGATTTTTAATTTTAAAGGTCCTTTCTACTGTTTGGTAATGACTCTGGGGGTTTAGTGTTAGCATTATTGAGAAAAGTGACTGACAACTACCACCTCAGCCACCATTGTGTCAATTAACGTGACAAATCAGCATATCTGTTAAGAGTTAAGATAGTTGATTGATGAAGGGATGATGTGCAATGAGTCACTAAAAAGTACTGACTCAAGCATTCAACATTTTCCAAATACCATTGAGGAGAGAGAGTATACTTCCATGGACTAAATTGTGTATTTACTCTAAAATATATATGTGAATCTTTCTCATTTTCTATGCTTATTCATGTTTATTATTAACTTTCAACTCTTACCTTCAGTGTGAAGGTAAATATTTCAACTCATGAATGATTTGCACTTAATTCCATCCACAGCTGCTGAATTTAGCCTCTGGGTATGTCTATATGAGAAGCCAATTAAATGCCAGCATTTCTCCTGAATATCATATGAGATTTCTGCATTGGGTGAAATTCTTATTTGAATTTCCTCTCTATTTCTTCAATGCTTTACTATTTAAGAAAAGTTTAAATGCTAAAGAATAAAACTCAAGTTAAATGTGCAGCAAAAGTTCCCTGTCTGCAGAATGCTAAAGTTCAATGTGCAGCAAAAACTTCATATTCCAAGCAGAACAAATCAGAACCAAACAAAACATAAACCAATGTGTGCACGCTAACTCTGATACAATACCATAAAGTGGACTAGTGTGAATCATAAAATTTAATGGTGGGTTGTTCAATTGCGAGGACATCTTTTTAAGCATGAGTTTCAACAAACCTCCAATATCAACTGCAGCCAGATTAATGTCAATAAATGATTAGGAATCTTTGGCCTCAAAACCATCAGGAGAAAGGAAGGGAATGGAACATGTGTAAGGAACCACACATGAAGCAGACATGAAAAACATTTGCCTCTCAATTACACAAGTAACGCAGTTATTCTGTGACATCTGATTATTTTCATATTAGAACCTAGCAACCCCATTTTTATTAGAATTTCTAAGATAAGCAAGCACATTTCCTTTCTCATATGATTTAAGCTCTATATACGATGCAATCACATTCTGGAATACCATGGAGGAAACAATTGCCACCATTTCATATCTACTTTCTGAATATGTTTTTGTCACAACGCAGTTATCCCCTGCAAAAACCTAAGGTAATTAAAAACAAGTCTTATGTTAAATTACCATAAAAGCATGAACAACTAAAGTTAAGCCTTTAATTCACATCTCATATCAGCATGTCTTATCAGAGTATACCATTGGCAATATAGAAATGAAACCAAATAATATCCACTGAGGTCGGAAGTAGAAATAGAACTTAGCAATTGCATAGAACAAAATAGAACTGCATGAAAATAATATTTGAAGCTGAACAAAACAAAACCAAACATATTTATTAAACCTGATATGAGCACAAATAAAACGGCGGACTTGAACGGTGCGAAGCAACCAGAATCGTCTTCTACAGTGACTGGAGCTTCCTTGTCTCTACAACCCGACTGTGTGATGGACGAATGGCAGAGCTCAGGCAATGGAAGGAGGAAGAGTGGGTTTCTGAAGAGGGATTTTGGAATGGCAGAGCTTGAGCTTCGGCGGCTGGAAGAGGAAGAAAATGGGTTTGAAGAGGGATTTCGTTGTTATCTGGACATAATAGGGTATTTGACTTGTTTAAAAATTTATATGCCTCGGAGGAAAGTAACAATACCACCTTACCTTACAAAAGTAGGAATACCACCCAACCTTAGTAATGTTTTTCCTGAAAAATTGTAAAATAGCATTCTTAGAATTCAAAGTTTATTGAATTTTTTTTTTAAAAAAAGATACCAAATATGAGAAATGTATTTTCTCAAATTAAGATTCTCAGTAAACTTAGTAAACTTAAAAATTCTGCTTACCAAACACCTGGTAATTTTTTGGTTGCCCTAATTTATGTCACTAATGTCATCCTCAGTATGAGCTCACCTTGTTATTGGCTTTGTAGATTTTTATTTTATAGCAATTTAATCCAATCTTTAGTATATCTCTTGTAGGGTTTACAAAGAAAAGAGGGAAGATTGAGAGGGGTGAGAGCTTTTTGGTTGAGAAAGAGGATGAGGGAAAAGCTGCAAAATAATATAAAACTGCAATTTAATCCAATCTTTAGTATATCTCTTATTGCCGGAGTAGTTGGAGAAGAGAGAGAAGAAACCATTAAAATCATATAAAACTGCAAAATAAATTACTTTATCCCATTTTTATTAAAAATTTAGGACATGTTTGGTTTGCCCATTTTTAGTTTTCACTCTCAATTAAAATAGAAAACAAAGTCTCAGAAATAATGTTTGATTTGATTTAATAAAAATGTTTTTTAAAAGTTTTATAAAAGTACTCAAAATTCTCAAAACTAAAAACAAAATAACGAATCTTCATAAATCAAATATATTTTATAAAACTTAAAATTTTAAAATGAAAATCATATTCAGAAAATTAAAAAAATAGAAAATATTTTCTCAAATTTTAATGGAAGTTGTACCACATGTGCCAAACATGTAAAATATTTTCCCAAATATAAAATCCACATTTCAGATATATAAATTGAAATTTTAAATAAAAAATGACAATAAAAAATATAACATCGACATTTCGGATATATTCCAAGAAGGTTAGTGCGTTTAATGTCTTCAGGATTAACAAGAAGTACTTCAAGAATTCATGCCTTCATGTTAAGGTATGTGGTAGAGTTTGGCCCCAAAACAGTGATTTTTCATGGTGAAGTTTTGAGATTATGTAGTGCGTTAAATGGACTAACAGTTACTTAAGGAGATGAATTAGCAATTAAGGTTTCATTTGGAGTTACGCAAAAAAAAATGGCAAGGGTGAAAATCTTTTATTTTTTTTATTTCAAAATTCAAATCTATGACATGAATTGATTGACATCTAAATTAAAGAAGGTAAGGCCCGTTTGGCAACTGGAGAAATTTTCTCCGTGAAAAGTTTGCTTTTTTTTTTTTTTTTTATAGAAAGGACATTTTTATGAATGGCGTTTGGCAATTGCTTTATTTTTAAAGCATTTTTTAACAAAAAAATTAAATATTAAATATTTTGAAAATTAAGTTTTTCTTAGTTTTAGTTAAAAGACATTTCAAGTAAAAGAGAGAAAAACTTCACAAAATTATCTCTATACTGTTAACATATTTTTATTTATGTTTATTTCATATATAATTTTTTTTATTTTTTTATAATTTTAATAAAACTATAATAAAAATTTATATTTTAAAATGAAAATAAAAATAAGAATTCTTAATATTATATTTTATAATTTTAAATTTAATTTTGACAAAAAAAATTTAATTTGTGATAAATACAATAAATTTTTTTTTGAAATTGATGCAAACAAATGGAAGCCAAAGAAGTTGTCGTCCTGCTATATGCCGCGTGTCACAAAGTATTTTACAATTATGTTTTAGAGAAGTGATATTTGTGTACAAACATCATTTCTCTTTCTCCCGCTAATCTTATGAAGAACATTGGAGTCTGATGGCACTGGACGGATAAACAGATGGTAATGGAAGAGCCATTTTCTAAAAGATGTTTTGGTTTATATATGTTAAGGTTTTATTGAATGGTAAAGGAAGAGTCATTACCCTTCTTTATTTTGCATAAAGAAAATTTTGAATCCCAGTAATAATTACATTGATATTTTAAAATTTATATATTACTATTTATTATCTTTTTAGTATTCAAATCTTTCTCTTTCTAATCACACAAAACATCAAATTTTAAAAAATAAGAACTACTTTTCTTTTACAATATTATGGTGCAAACGGAGATTGCAATAAGAAATGTAGTGCCAAAAACCAGATATTCTAGCTACTGGACTGAAATTAGACGGTGTAAATAGATCGAGGGATATATTAGAACAGAAATTACAGGTAAAAGTCCATGAACAATAGCATCTCACTAAAGTCACCAACTTAAGGATAAATGACCATGAACATTAGCCTCTCACTAAAGTCACAGGCATTGAAGCACAGATTCTATCTGCACCATGACCTAACTTGAAGGAATACAATCAAAAAACATCAGGAGCTCAGTTTCATAACTTAAACTCTAATAATTGGGAGCTTACGAGGATAAAAGGACAAACTAATTGACCAAACAACGTCACAATACATAATAAAACATAAGAGAAATGATGCACAGCATAAATTTTTACATCAAACATATACTACTCATTATATTCTCTCTTTCTTTTTATTGCTGTGAGTCACATATTCTCTCACCATTTCTTTTTAGTGCAATTTTCTTCGTAATGTATATTTAGTATAAAATTTTTGGTGCACATATATCACTTCTCCAGGAGAAAAGAAGCATGCGAAAATCTACAATTATTTGGATAACGTTCATTGCAAATCTGGAGATGATGATCCTTTCTATAATAATTATACTTTTGAGAAATATTGTCCTTTTGTCCTCACCCTTGTTCTTTAATTACCTCATGAAAATTTCTAAACAGTACAAAAGAAAGCAAGTAAGAAGTCCCTCTTGGAACTGTTTTCAAAAATAATTTTTTAAATGTATTTAGTACATTATTTTTTATCAATTATTTTTTAAAAATTATTTTCTAAAATTATAAGTGAGAAAACAAAAAGTTGAGAATAAGTTTAAGATGTATTCTTTGTTTTTGTTCCAAATTCCTTTGAAAACAAAGAAAACACATTAGGAAAACAATTTTTATTAATAACAAAGTAGTAAATATGTGTTTTCAAATGAAAACATCTTCCTTCACTTCAAGTTCTCATTAAAAAAAAAATTCTATTCTCAAAATTTACATCCAAAAAAATTTCTTGATATTTTGTTCTATAGAAATTATTTTATTTTTTTTCTAAATTGTTTTCAGAAAACAATAAAACGGAAACACTTTCAAACATACCTAAGAAATCGGCTTAATTTGAAACTAGTCCATGGACTTAGCTTTTTCTTCAAAAGTACATAATATTATGTTAATTTCTTACATTTATAATTGAGTTTTGGTTTTGAACTTTCAAAATTATTGTTATATATAAAATGATAATTTTTTTTAAATAACGAATATTTAACATAATATATGAAACTAATATTACTGGATGAAAAGCAATATTATAAATTTAACCTTACTGAGCAAAATAAAAAACTAACAACAACTATAGTTTCTATCTTAGCATAATTTTAACAATAAAAGTCATAACCTTATTTGAAGCTCTTTAGTGGGAGTTATACATCTAATCCCGCTAACTCTAAATAACAATAAAGAGCCAAGGGTCAAACAAATACAAACCTGCAACATTATTAGGTATCAATTAATCTTTGTCATGACGAAGACATAAAAAAAAATTTACACAAAAAATTACAATATTATCTAACATTACACTCCACAAAATAAACAACACAAACATATATGCTATAGTAGAAAGCAGCTGCCTCAACAACATCCAGGTTCACTTTATCTATAACGTTTCAAAGCAAAGAACTGTCAAAATGAATAAAGTAGAGATTCTTTTTCTAACCAAATTCATATTTATTAGACTATGCAATGCTGAATTAAGGTCACAGACCTATGTCAATCTATGAAAAACTTCTTTGAACACTATGTTAGTTGTCTTATTTGAAATTTGACCTATACCATCTATGATTAAAACTTTCAGGCCTTGTTTACTTTTTCTCTCTATAGAGTCACATATAGTTTCCCTTAAATGGAAATAGGCCTTGGAAGGTGAATTCCAACATGAGAAAGAGTTAGGCTTTTATTTATAGTCATAGCAAAACACCTAACCAAGGGAAACTGCCTTCGTTGGTATTAAATGGCAGTGTATGATTGGCAGGTGTCATGGTCATTCTTAGGACAATATGTCCTATATTGTCACCTGAAAGAATCTTAGTTTCAATCACATGATTTCCCATTTTTGTAATAAGCAATCATGTTCCATTGCACAGGTTATTTGATTGGTTAAGCAATCCCTGTTCCAACTTTAAAGTTTAGCTTATGATTTGGAAGTCCAAAAGCTATGAAGGAATTCAATATGTCAGGGGAATAGGCATCATCTTAACTTTCAAAATTCGAATCTTCCTTGAAAATGGAATATGAACTTAAGGAGGTTTTCTCATCACTTGGAATAAGGGACATCAAATATTCAATAAGAATTGCAACATTTGAAAGTGTTGGAAATAGGATGGCACGTTCTTGGAAAAAATTAGGAACAGTCATGTTTTATAAGAATTTCGGATAAAAAAAGTCTACCAACTTAGAAATTTCATTGTGTTGGTCTTTAATCAACATTTCATTGGGAATTTCTATGGTTGCTTCCCCATCAACATCCTCTCCAACTTCTCCATTTCCAATTTTTAGTAGCCATTCAGAGAATTCTCTCAAGTCTTGTAAATTTTGGTTCGAAAAACCAGTTTGAAGCCTCATATTTTTTGTTAAAAAGTTAAGACCTTACAATAATCCCATATATAGAAGAATTTACTATTGCATGGACTATTTCTTGTCTTCCTCCATAAGGAACCACTAGTAGAATTTGTCTGAAGTCGCCTCCAAGACCAATAACTTTCCCTCCAAAAGGTTCTTTAAAGATATAAGGAGTGGAGAACTTGAATATGTCTTTTAATGTTCTTGCTAGTGCTTCAAAACCGAATCTATGTACCATTGAGCTTCATCCCATATTATCAATTTTGTTCTTACCGATAGTTTAACCTGAGCAGATCCTTACTTGATGTTGCAAGTTGAGTCTTCATTTATTTGATTGGAATTGCAAGTCTAAAATGAGTTGTTCTTCCCCTAAGGAGCAAGAGAGATGTAATACCACTTGATGCAACATTAAAAACAATTTCTCCTTTTGATCGAAACGTAGCTGATAGTTGTTTTCCAAATAAAAGTCTCTCCAATTCCCCTAAAACCATGTAGAAAGAAGAAACTCCCTTTATTCTTTGAAGCATTAGACATTATTATTTTGATCTAATTGTTTATTCTAAGTGTTTATAGTACAAGCATGAGTTTAAAATTTTTTAAAACATTTAAGGTTGCAAACAGGCGAAAATAAAATACATAAGCAAATAACTCACTGCTAGTAAGAGAAATAAAATAGAAAAGAATTTTACATAGCTCTTATAGTCACTTTAATCTTGCAATTCGCTTCCCAATCAAGCACACTGACATCTATTCTTTGGGAAGCTCTAATCCACGGTACCTACGGTGAATAGGTTTAGTGAGTAGAATAAAATAAAAAATGAAATAATAATAATTGATAGCTTTCAAAACTAAATTAGAAAGCATTCTCCTTTGTTCCTCTTACTGTGGCATGTAGAATTGTACTTTGAAATAACTTAAAATTGTTTTTCCAAATTCACAACACTCTTGGCCTTAAGAGAAAATTTTCTCTTAAAGTTTTCTTCTCTCTTTCTCAAGTGGGTGGCTAGTTCACTTTTCTTCTCTCAAATATTCACTTGTATGGCCACAAGAGTAAAATGTTGCATATATATAGAATGTTAGCCCTAGCTCATGTGAGAGCATGTAAGTGTAATTCGAAAATTCAATCCCTAACTATTAGGGATCCACACATCTAATAATGGAGAATATTAGATAATCAAATTATATAATGATTTATCAATTAATAATCATATTATTAATTTTGATAATAACATATTTTATTTAACAATTAAATAAAACATGTGTTGCTTCCTAATTGGTCATGCTTGAATTAAAAATTTATATAAATGAATTTTACTTAATTAAATCTCTTTAACTTAGATTCCTAATGAATGTATGTTACATAAGAAATTAAAACTCTTTTAATTTTCAACCTTTATTCACTTAGATAATTAGGATAATTATAAGGGAATCTATTTGACTATGTCAAAGATCAATTCCTCTCATTTGGTTGTATACCTCTCCATCACACAGGGAGGAGGTTGTTTCACAAGTTTGAATAATTCAAACTTCACAACAACATTAGGATAAATAATTAATTAAATTAATTTTCTTAATAAAATGCTATAGCTGAGAATTTATTTTTATTTTAATTAACTTCTTCAAATTAAATATTTGAATAATTAAAATATTAATTTAACGTAGTTAAACAAAAAATAATTACTAAGATAAATGTTATATAAAGAGACAACACTTGTCGTAATTAAGACAAACATTTGTCTTAAAATTTTATTATCTAGTTAAAACAATACTTGTTTAATTTAGACAACTAATGTAAGAATTATTTTTATCTCTTTAGTGACAAAAATATTTCTCACATTTTCAAGCATGTTTAGAACAATATTTGTCCTAAAATATTTTTTTGACTACATTAAAACAACTCTTGTCTTAATAAAAACATTAGCTAAAATATTATCAATTAACTTCATCTTAAATTTATTCCAACTTAATATAGATTGAATTCCCCAAAGTTAGGTGGGGAATCTGTTTGGATATAGGAATTTCAAGCTCCAATAAATTTGTGATCATTTTAATCTCATTAAGATAATTCAAATTTATTAATCATGAAGTCATTTTATTAAAGACTCATGATTGCACTCTTGATAATTCCTAAAATTAGGAGAAGTTAATATTGAACATTGATTTGTCTAATTTGCAAACATATTATTTGTGAACTCTCATAACCATCCATTGACATAAGGTAAAATTACTTATGTCAATTTTGTCTCTTGGTATCAAATTTCATCTGATGAGTGAACATATAATATTTTAGAACTTTTCTAAAATTATCTTGAAATGATGAGCAACTAATTAATCATTTCACTAGGCTCGAATATATCACTTGTCTTCCTAAAATCACTAGAAGTGGTGTAATATTACGAACTTCATTTCTTGCATTTATGTTGCCTGATGTTCACTTCTACTATGATCCTAACATACAGAGTCTTGATCAATGTCACATAATGGTTGTGCCCATAGTATATCAAAGATCACAATGGACACGGACATGAGTCCATAATCCATTAGGATTTCGGTTTTGCCATTAGTGGATGCAATGTGTGTGAGTTCAAGTTCAAAACAACAATATTAACTTGAACTTTATGTCTCACTTGATTTTAATTAATTTAATAGTGTTATTACCTAAAGTCTACTACTTCAATGATTTGAGATTCATCATTCTCTTATAAAAAAATCTCATTCTTTCTATGGAGGTAATCTGGACATTACATTCTTTATTGAATAGAGTGACCAGCTCTACTCAGTGACTGTGAATAATATGTTAAATTCATCCAAAGATACATATCTCCTTTTGCATAACCTTTGTGCAAATGTATATTGATTTATTAGAATCTAGAACCTTAATAGTTAGAAAATAAAGATTATATAAATAAACTCTTTATTCATTGATATTAAAAATATATTTAATATTATATTAGGGAATACAATTCGCTTTCCAGAACAACATATTCCCAACAATTATCTCATCATACACATTCCTCTGCTCAATAGTAAGACATGATAAATACTTATTGTGCTGCTCTGTTAATGAAGCCCTATCATAATTCAATCCATCAAGAATAAATTTATTATGGACTTCAAACATTATTACTCCAAATGGAAAAGGCATAAAAGCATAATCTCTAAGACTTCTTCCATTGCCTAGAAGAACTTGTTCAACTTCAGCAAAAGAATTATTATTTTTTCTCTTTATCACTCATAGTCAAATCTAAAATAAATATTAGATACTTAAAAGATATCTAACATGATGAAAGAATAAAAAGAAATTAATGGAAAATTATGTAACTTAAACTAAAGGATTAGGAAATAGATATACATTGACGCCCTATCACTCTTCTTTGATTACGAAGAATATCATTTGACAAAAATTTCCAACAGCTCTCCCAAATAAACTCAGGTCTAGCCATACTATTGGAAAATAACAAATTAGCAAAAAGCCTACTAAGTGAATGAGCAGAGCATCAGAAACTTGCTTCTTTTATCCCATCTATATACTCTTTGTCATCATCCAACAAACCCAAAGAGTTACATGCATCTTTGAATGAAAAATATCGATGCCCATTAATTATTGTAATATCTTCATAGTGTTTGCAGCTTTTTTGGAAGTTTATTAATATTCTAAGATAGAAAGCTTATCCATTTCTGTGGGGTACATAATTAATTCTTCCAACAGCAAACCCCTTTTTTT
Organism: Ceratonia siliqua; assembly: GCA_034509205.1. NCBI lineage: Eukaryota > Viridiplantae > Streptophyta > Magnoliopsida > Fabales > Fabaceae > Ceratonia > Ceratonia siliqua. Next base: position 4,946 of record JASKGM010023943.1, on the reverse strand, counting down.
TCTTTTGCATCCATTCTTGCTTATCTTCTTTGTAAACAAACTTTGTCAAAAAGTCAGCATAGATCAAGTTCCTAGCTTCCTCATATTTCTCTATTTGCCTCCATCCATCCAAGCTTTAAAAATCGATCTCTTATCACCAACGCTCTTTAGAACATCTTCAATTAAATGGCCATCCTTAAATATGACTTTTTTTATTTGTGAAAGATGGAATGACAACCTCTGAACAGGGGGATATTTATAATGAATATCAAAACCAAAAATCGTCCAAGCAGCTTCATATGCTGACAAATATCTACCTTGGAAAACATTCATAATAAATATTGAATCAAAAGAAGCTCCATGAATCATAAAAAATTATTACTTACCTACAATCATAACACTTTTGTATTTCATATGAAGTTCTAGATTTCTCACCATCAATAGTTAAACGAGAAAAAATTGCTATAACTCGATCATTCCCTTTGTGGATATATTTGAATAAATATTTGATAGCACTAATTTGACAAGTATAAACACTCAATTTTGTTCAGCAATTTTATTATACAAAAAAATTTAATAAATGTAAAAGCACAAAAAGAATTAGGAAAATACCAAAAAAAAATGAAATAGAAAATGCAAAAAGAATCATAAACGAAAATGTTTATTATTTCTAGGTTTGCTTTATTTACAAAATGTGAAAAAAGGGAATACAAAAATATAAATGAAACAAAAATTAAATAAAAGAACAATAAACCCACGCTTTAAAAGCCCAATACCCATTTTTGTTTTCTTCTTTCACATTATTTTCAACCACATTAGTTCCAAGCCCAAACAATTTCTACCAAGCCCAATTCTGTCGGCCCAAGTCTAAGCAACCCATGACCCTACTCCATTAGACTTGACCCGACCCAGGTTACTGAACCTAATTCTTTTCCTTTCCTCCCAAACCCAGCCGCCCCCTTTTATTTTTTCCTTTCCCTTCACCTTTCTCTCTGAATCCCTGCCACTTCCATCCTTTTCTTCCACATCACGCCTATGCCCTTCATATCCGCTGTTCCCCTTTCCTTTGAACATCACGCCTGCCACCTCCATCCCTTTCTCTCAAGCCATGCACGACAATCCTTGCTCGAAGATGCAATCTTACTCTCTCACATGCCACTATCAATGGTGCCAGTCACCATTGCTTGAGTAATTATAAAAGATTCGAAGAAAAGTAAGGAAATGAGGGGGAATACTGGTGAGTGTCGTGGAGCTTGAAACGTGAGTGGGGGAGGAAGATACATGCCATTGCCATTATTTGGAAGCTTGAGAACGAGATGAAGGGGTGGCTTTGGGGAAATTAGGTTTCATCATTCAAGGAGGTAACCCACCATCCTTTGTCTATTGTTTTATTTAGTTTTTGAGGGTCATGATGGTAGGTTTTGGAGTTTGAATATTGTTCAGTTAAAACCCCAGAGTCTATAGGTGAAGGAGATGATCTTGATTTCAGAGAGTTTTTGATAGAATTTATTGTGCCAAATCAGTTTTCTAACCTTGATGATTATAATTTGGTCTATATTTTTAAAATATGACACTGGTTGTGGGTTCAATCTTTGCCATATTTGATTCAAACTGGATTCTCTTTGATCAAAATATAACGTTGCTTATCCATAACTGTGGTGGTTTTGAAGCTAATAATATTCTTTATCTCAACATATGTGACTGATTTGGGGCCATTTAATTTACTGGGATGGAGTCTACTCTTGCTTCATTTTTTGTCAAAGTGGATATCCTAGTTTGAATTCAAGTAGATTTTTTTTGGGTGATTTTGCACACATTTGTTTTAGACTATGTTTCTCTGGGGTTTGTCTAGAAACATTGAGCATCCACCTAGTCCTAAATTGCATTTATCTTAGCCAGTTTTATATTGCATTACTTTGATTAAGGTTTGATGCTTTTTGTTTAGTTTTTTTAATCTTATCATATTTGATTATTTTATTTGTAAACAGGTGTTTTTCTTTGATTTGTAATCTCTGACTTATTTTATTTACTCCCTATTCCTCTTGTAAGGCATAAGCCATCTCCATCTCCATTTCTTTTATTTTATTTCATTTTCTATTTTCTTTATTTTATATTATTGTTGTTTGCAAATTATTTCAAATAAGATGAAAGGTGTCCAATGCACCTTAATCCTCATTTAACAAAATAGCAAAACTAAAATAATGGTTTCTCAAAGATTAAAATAAGGTCAAAAGGCTATACTTTGAAAATAAATTAAATAAGTTTTAGTGTGTTCATAATAAAAATGAGTATTTTGGAGTTTTACTTATTTTAAAAATCATTTGCACATGAGTGAATTTCAAACTCAAATCTTATTGTAACAAGTTTTAAATAGAAGATAAAATTAGATTTCAAAGGCCCATTGAACTAAAACCTTTTAATGTTAAAAAAAATATCTTTTTGAATACTTTGGGTTCCAAGGGCCCTCTTTGATTTTTCTTTTTGGTGATTTAAGGTATTTTAAGGTGAATATCTCAATAGTCTAAGTAAATAAAATTATAGGTATTCTTGAAATTAAAAACACATTTTATTCTCAAATGTTACTTTGTTTATTCTTTCAAGTGTGATTCCAATGATCACTCTAAATTTCTTAGGCCTCAATGCTTTCAGAAATTTCATTTTGGCCTCCAATGTTTTTGAAATTTCATTTGGGTCCCAAATGTTTCAGGAATTTTAGTTTTGTCCCAAAATTTTTGGAAATTAGAATTTGACCAGGCATTCGCCCTTTCCTTTTCAAATATTATGTGGATAATTATTCTCCTATATTGTCACAGGCATTAAGTAAAGATTAATATTCCCCCTAATGACGTAATCCTCATAGGCTTCTAATAAAAGTTTATCTTCTCCTAAGTCCTAGTTTTCATAGGCGTTAAGTGGAGATTCATTCTCTCCTAATGTCCTAATTTCATAGGCTTTTAGTTGAGGTTCATCCTCTCTAAATGTACTAACCCTTTTTCTAGGCTTTAAGTGAAAGTTTATCTTCCTATAATGTCTAACATGCTCAAGCAATAAATCATACATCTCATCTAATCAATTTATCAAAATATTCTCAAACTAAGTTGAGTTTGATCCCTTTTTGGGTACGTATGCACTTATCTAATAAGATAAGTCTAGTTCTTTCATATTTTATCTTTTCACCATCGCATTAATGAAAGAGGGTAATTAAAATACATTAAAATTTTAAGCACAAACAATCTAGGATAATTATCCTTAGGAATGGACATTGTATGGTGCCTAATAACTTCTTAACACGTAATCACATTCTCGAACATTTCATCTGATTTCAAAGGCTAGTGTCTTGTTTTTTTCATTTTTAAGTATCCCAATTATTTTTCTAATTAATTGGTGGTGACTCCGTTTTTCTCTGCGTTTTCTCTTATGTGCCCAAAGTTATAAAATGATGGCTTTTCATCGATCGCCATATTGTAACAGTTTGACGACTTCACTAGGGATAGTTAGAGAGTGAAGCCCTTTATGGATTGTTTGTACTTTGTATGACCTTGATGTATTATTTTTACCCCCTTCTCATTTTGTTACTTTTAATTGTTAGCTTCAGCATATTGTAAATATCTGCTTTAACTACTATAGGGAGGTTCTTTGCAATGACATAGTGATGTTATTTAAACCAATTATTTTATTAAACGTCCTAGAATTTTTTTCCATATTAATGTTTTTTTATATTTAACATAATTCAATATATTAATATATATATATATATTGATTTTTTTAAATTAAATGCGTCAATTAGAAGTGTGCCCAAAATTATATAATTCAAAAGTGATTTCCCTGCATCTTTTACCAATTTAATTATTGACCTTTTGTCTATTTAAAAAAATGGCACACAAATGGAAACCTCCATAGTTTTAGAAAAATCTCCCTTTCATTTAAGTTATCCCAAATCAACAAAAATAACTGTTTAATGATAGACAGAGACATAATATTTCAATTGAACAATATCTCACGTGATTTGGAGAATATGTCTATGTAGGTGCCTTGAATCAAGGCTCAATTAAATGGGGGGTATTGGGAGAATCGATTATATCTTTTTATGATTTCTATTTTCACTAGTGCATAACCCATGTAATGCACCACTGTATCAATTGATAATTAAAATTAACAAAAAGAAAATAATAAAGCAAAATAGTAATCAATCATTTGACCATTAATAAAACATAACAATTTAATTTATGAGAGACCTTCTTATAAACAACATAACTGTCTCTATCACAAATTAAAATTTTCAAACTTGTTTTACTCAGTAGATAATTAAAGTTAAGATAATAAATTTATTTTTTATTGATATATTTTTGAAACAAATATAATTTTAAAAATATTAGTCATTTCTAAAAGTAATTATATAAACACAGATAATGAAAGAATGTAAAAATTATATATTATAATTTGCATTAAAAATATAAATTAAAGATCATAAGATTACTTGTACAAAAATATAAATTAGATTGTATTATAGCCCCAATAAAGGAGATAATTCTAACACCTGAACTACATATCTATTTTTTTTTATATCCAAATTCATTCAACACCTCCAAATATAAGGATAGATATAGCATAGACAAATTAAACATTACAACCTATAAGCAAATTAATTTAGATTAGAGTAAGCAACAACAAAGATATATTATGACGGCAATTTCCCGATAGATTATAACTTTACAAACTCCTTCCCTCCCTGCAAATGAAATTAAGACTCGAATAATTAGTATATTAAAAGGCCTAAGGGAATAAAAATTATAACTTTTATTATATAGGAATCGAACTGAACGTCACAAAGGCGCTAGAGGCAACTTCTTCATAATCTAACAGCCAAAGCTTTTTTGCAATCTCAAAGAGATCTATGTTTGAGCAATTGGGTCACCAATTAGAATATATTTATTTGTATGAGTTGTTTTATTCATAGTTATAGATGC
>JASKGM010023932.1:0-28524 GCA_034509205.1 Ceratonia siliqua | reverse complement strand
TTGCCCGTTGGCAAGCTTTATTATCATGTTTTGATTTTGACATTGAATTCATTAAAGGCACAAGTAATTCCCTTCCTGATTTTTTAACTAGGGAATTCTTGCAGGGAAAAACCCACCTTTCTCTATGAGTTCATCTCGTGGTGGCTCATCCTGCAGAAATAAGGGCAAAAGCCCAATGCAGCCAACAACTCCAGCCAAAAATCCTAAAGCCAAAACACCAGCAGACTATGCAACCTCTCCTACTCCAGCACAGTCTTCTCACAGTCATACCTGTCCATCCCAAACCTTTGCCCAAAAGGTATATGGTATTCCTCCTTCTCACAAGAATGAGGAACCTCAGTATGTCAGAAAAGACAACGTCATTACAGTATGCCCTCTGGAACAGGGACAATACAGTGATAATATCACGAATACAATTACAGCTATATTTCCTTCTCATCCTACAAAAAAAATTATAAACTTTCTCACTACAGATATAAAAAAGGATTGACTTTATTATGAACTGATTCTAGTTGACACCGGTTCAACCTTAATCAGTCATAAAAAAGATAATACAGGTTGAGAATTTTCGCATATCAAAATTAATAAAGTCATCACTCTGCAAGATTGCAAACAATTTCCTTTTACAGCTAAAAGATTTTTAGTTAATTATCATGGTTTAACATATAACTACCATGATTATGCTACAGCATGGTATAACACCATGTACTATAGAAATTACAACCACTCCTGGTTTGTTTGGTTTACAAGGGACTGTTCAGACTATTTTCCAAACAGGTTCTTTGAATGGTTCCATGCTTTTGGACCAGTTAAAGAAATTCTCCCTGCTGCAATTTTAGCAGGCTTCAGACAATTCAGTACAGCTGTCCAGTATCCCGATGCAGAAAAACCTTTCTATTTCTACTATCACTTTAGAATACCTTGGGTCGTCAGCTGGACTTTTACAGTTATCAAAGGTGTACAACCATGTCCCACTCTCAGCTATTTAGTTCAAAAATTTAGTGTGAAGTGGTGGAAGAAGTATGTACAAGAATATGCCAATGAAAAATATGTCGGTCAATGGATTCGTAAGAATCCTCAATACATCAAGATAGATAATAAGCAGACAGTTTCGTCTCTCTTTATTACAGAAAAGAATAAGCTTATCTTAAAGCTATCAGCAATATCGGATCCAGTGCAATTGGCCACTTTTGCACAAAAAATTCAAGACATAGCCTCTACAGCTGGCTCATCTTCAGGAGCCTCAACCAAAAATCTAGCACAAGACAATGAAGATGATTGTTTTGGGATAGATTTCAGTGAAGAATTCGTGATCAGACAGATGGCAGCATCTCATGGTGCCGACACCCTTGATCATGATAACAGCTAAAGAAAAAGCAGCCAAAAGCAGTCAGAAAAAGCAAAAGGTAGAAAAGCAAAAAGCAAAAGGCAGAAAAGCAAAGAATCTCCTACAGCAAATGCAATGTAAATGTTTGTAAATGCATTGTAAATTCTGTTAAGCCTTCTCTATAAAAGGCTTTGCAGATTCAGTCATAGGCATCGTTCAAAACCCCACTTCTATTTCTTTTCTTTGATTTAGAAGCTTTTGTACGACGCTCGCTCTTTTGTAAGTTTCACAGCTTTATCTTCAGTAATAAATTTCTGTTCATATTTAAGCTCTATTCTCTCTCTTCTCTCTTATTTCGATTGCGATCCTGTCTGATATATATATATATATATATATATATATATATATATATATATATATATAGTTTTGTTCTATTTGTACTACTTAGTTGTTCTTGGTTTTTATGAATAGTATTGTGTAGGGATTAGTTATTCTTGTATACAGTTCATATTTGCTCCTGAGTCAAACAAAGCTATAGTTTCTATGGTGTATTCATTGTTAATTATCAGACTAATTAGACAGTATCACTTCTGAATTTGTATTTTAGATAGTAGATTTAAATATTTTTGTTCTGGATCTTCTTCCTCTGTTTCTTTTATTACTACTTATTTTCTTTTAGTGTTTTGTTGTACATGTGACACTCCCATTAAGGTTAGTATGTCTAATTCTAAAGCTAGATCTTTTATTTTCATGTGTTTGATTTCTTCTTTATTGTTTTTGATCGCTTGTTGTAAATCTTGTAGAGTGACCTTTTCTTCTTGTAATGGTTTAAACCTAGTTAATATTTGTTGTAGGTTATAAGGAGAATTATCTTAGATTTTTCTTCTTGTTCTATTACTTTCTTTAATCTAGATAAATATTGTTTTTTGATTTCTTGGTCTTCTATTTTATCTATAATTTCTAGAAATAATTGTGCTTTATCTTTATTAGTAACATTTATTATTTTTATACAATTATCACAACTACATATTCGTAGTCCTAAGTAAATATCTGGTTCTTCCTGGTTTATACTCAAGGTCTCACTTTCTATTTCTTCTTGGATATTATAAATTTGATATTCTTCTTCACTTTCTACTGATTCTGGTTCCGATGACTCATATTGTTCTTCTATTAGCATATTTATAAGGTTTTGTTTATATTTGTCATCTATATCTAAACTATTGATTTTCTTTTTCATTAGGCAATTTGTTGCTGTATGTCCTACTCTTCTGCATTTAAAACATACTATGTCTTTTCTAACAAATTTATCTTTTTTATTATAACTTTTGTTTCTGTTGTGGTATTTATAGTTTTTCATGTATCTCTTTTTATGGTATGGTTTGGAATAATAACTAACTTTCTTTGTTTTTCTTTAGATGAATGGGCTTGTATCTTTTATACTCCATATTGTTGACAAACTGTACCTAGTTCTCTTCTATTGTCTTTTAATTCTGACTTGATTTTATATTGTAATTTCATGTCATTACATACTGCTAATCCTTCATTAGTAATAAAATTTATTATTTGTACGTAGGTAAGTTGATCGTAAGGGAGAGTGTGGTAAACCTGTATAAATTTTTCTTTCCAGAAATGTGCATGACAATCAGTTTTGGCATAGAGTTTTGTAAGAAACATATCTTTATACATCTAAAATCCGTCATTGTAGGGAAATTTAAACTAATTAATTGTTCTGCTATTCTATTTTGGAAAGTTAAGGGATCTCTTATGAAGTGCTTGGTTAAGGTATACATAAAGGTGTCTATTGAGTTTGGTACAGCTACTATCCGGCCAATTCTTTCTTCTTGTTTTATTACATTGAGTATTGTTTGTCTATCTACTTCTGATAGGAAATTATCCTACTATCCTTTCAGCTGTCTTGTAAATCTTGTAACTAACATTTACACTATCTATTGTTCATTATTTCCTTTAACTCTGTAGGCCGTTGCTGCCATGGTCATATTTTGTATAACATTTAATATATGATGTTCACCAGCTCCATCTATGTTCCATTCTACTATTGAATTGCCTAAGTAACTACTTCCTACAAATGAATTTCTTTCTTCATATTGTGTATCTGGATATGTCGGTCTTTTATAATAATTTCTTATTTTTGGTAAAGGGGGATGTTGTCCTTTATTTTGAAAATGTATTTTGTTTATGCTTTCTTCTTCTTTTTGGTGTGTTAATGTATTTATAGTGGGGTTACTTGGTTCTGCATTTGTGCTTAATTTCTCTAATCTTTGAGTGATTTCTTGTAATAGGTCTCTTGCTGTTTCTTTTCCTAATTTAATTTTTTCTTTTTTCTGGTGATATACTTTTTATTATGTATATTGGTCGATGAGGATCTAGATGTTGGTAATTTCCTCATTTTAGGTTGGTTTCTATGTTTTTTGTATTTATTTGATTTTCTACTCTTTCTATTGTTTAGCTATTGTGGATAATACTTTATTTGAGTAATTGTTTTATAATTGAACATTTTTTATGTCTTGTCTCGTAGGGGCTGACCTAAGTTTTGAGGTTATTGTTTTAAAGGGGAAGTTTCTACTTTTACTTCTTCTTTGCTTTGTACTTTTACAGCTTCTAAGGGTAGATGTATTAATTCAACTTTAGTTCGACCCATTTTTTTCCATTTTTGGGTGATTTTGGTGGTCATATTTATTGTGGGTTCTGTTGTGACAAAAGGATTTTGCATCTTATTATTCTTTGTATATATGTTAAACCATTGAATATCTGGTGATTTTGTATCTTAATTTGGTTGAGATAGTCATAATATTCTTGTAACCACTGATTTCTCTACTGGTTTGTAAAGACAGCTGAGAAATACCATTTTCTTTGTTTTTGATTGTGTTGTCCTAAGAATTCCTTCTTTAATTCTTGTTTATCTATTTCAAAGTCTTTGGTAATTACTAGGACTTGTGATCTTATGGACGAATTATCTAGTGATTCTTCCTAATAAATAGGTTCTAGTATATTTGGCCTAAAGTTTACTCCTACTAGATTATAATGCATAGTAGAAGGTGTTGTAGAACTAACTGAGTGTCTAGAAGGTTATGGTCTATCATTTGGTTATGTCAGTCTTAAGGATGTCGATCTTTTCATTTTAAAGGTAACGTTTCCATTTTTGTCTTCTATAATTTCTAAAATTTCTATTGATTCTTCTCTTTTTGGCAACGATATTTCTTCAAACTTCCAATCTTCTGGTGGTTTAGCTATCATTTGTTCATGTCTTATCGGCTTAGGTGTAATAACTTTTGATATTTCCAGATTTACTTCTACTATTATTGTTTCATTACTAGGGGATATTCTCCTAATTCATACTTTAAACAAATCCTTTAATAATTTGTATTGTATTCTAAACATTATTCCTATGTTTTCTGATCCATTTTTAAACTGTTGTACTACTCGAGTGTTAAGTATTAAGGCTGTCTTTATATATTTATTATGCAAGCTAATTTCATAATTAGGAAAGTAATTAAAGTATACTGGCCTATTAGCTATATTGGATTCTAGAGAAACTATTATTGAATTGTTGAAGGTTATGGCTCTTGTATCTCTTAATAGTAACATTATTGGTTTGTTTACACCTAATCTCCTCAAAGGTTTTATTATTACTTGAATCAATTCTATGTGAAGGAAGTTGTATCCATCATGTATATGTTGATCTATTAAGGTAAGGTCTAACAGTTGTATTTTTTCATGCTGTTTTCCTACAAATTTTGTTGTTTCTATTGTCCTAAAGACATCATCACCTAAGAAATTAAAGGTAGAAACATGATATATTTCTTTAAATCTTATGGTAGGTATTGTCCATATGGCTAAATTTCTATTTGTTTCTTGTATTGTTAATTGTTGTCTACTTGTACTACTTACTATAAGGTTTTCCTCTTCTCTATGAGGTCCATTCCTAATCACTATATTGTTGCCTTTTTCCTCATAATTATATGTAGACTATACTCATGCAAAATTAATTCTGATCAAACTTAATGGGGCCATCTATACTACAGGACCTCCCAGTTTTCTTACTCTTCTCAAGGGCTGACCAACATAGATCTTTAAGGCTGGTCAATGCTCTCAAGTATTATCTAAAATATAACTGTAATACAGTATCCCTATTAGATTGCTCAAGAACAGGCTTTGATACTAGTCAATCACAGGATCACTGATAACTAATTATAATTTGAAATAACAGAGAATAAGGTAGATAAAATAATAACAGATAATATGATATGGTAAATATTATTGCTGAAATACAGTACTTACAAAATATTTTTGAAATTACAAACTTTAGAAGCAAAGACAAAAATAACTTTGAATGCGCAAGAACAAAGAATACAAGAATGCTCTTATGAACTCTCAACTTAACTCTACCTAAGGAATTACAAAAATGGTCTTATATAGACATGATGAAAGTAGATTTCAAATCATTTCAAATACGAGCATATTTCAAATTGATTCAAATCCAAAAAAAGATTCCTTCTTAACCAATATTGCCCTCAGTTGTTACCTTTGTTGTCCAAGTTTTACTGTTAATGTCCTTTTGGTTATATTTTTGCAATAAAGTAAAGATTCCCATAGAATTATTGTCCTCTAAGCAATGAGTGTTGTCCTTTGGTCTTGTATTATTGTCCTTTAGTCACATCGGGCTAACTGTGTTATGTCCAAATCGATGCCAAAGCAGTCATCCTCGTTAAGGGTAGTGAACTATGATGTGGTATCATCTTCTTCATCTCTAATAGAGGTGGCTCTATTAGAAATGGCTTTCAACTTTTGTGAGAATTCTTCTTCTGTAGTTGCTATTGAAAGGCTGGCTATAATTTGTGATTTTATGCCAAAAATTAGCTTTCTTGTTGGATAGACCTGTTAACATGCTGCTAGTTCTTTTGGAACCATTTTGTGATAGCTGTCTAAGACACTAGTTATAGGTTGAACTCAATCCATCATTTGATGTTGATGTCTCTTCCTGCCCAAACTGGATTAGGAAATGGGAGTTTGGTAGTGATTGTATATTCTCACATCATGATCCAGGTAATTCCAAAATTGATCACAAAGTGGAAGAGTCAGCTTCCTTCCTGAAATTTTGTTTTGCTTTTGAATAATTGGTAAGAGTCTAAAACTGGTTGTAGTAAAAATATAGAGGGTTGATTCAAAGGCAAAGAACCAATCAATGAACCATTGAAGAAATGAGGTAATACCTTTCTTGAACCAAATGAACCAAGAGTGGGTTGCAAGTATAATAAATATCATGTTGTACTAGGCATTCTGGTAATCTTGGTAATTAAAAGATTGTGGTTTAAATTTTCTAGTAAAACTCTGGTGGGTATGGATGGACATTTTCCATTGTTCTGGTGTGATGATTTGGTTTATTTTAAGTTTGGAATACATGACTCTTTGAAGGTTTTGAGGATCGAAATGATGTGTTAAGGTGATGGAATCTGTATCTACTACTTATATTCACAAAACAATCGTGTGATTCGGGCATAAAATGCCAGTCTTGTGATGGAAAAACTTTTGAATTTATTTCTTGTGAGGTAGATCTTTGGTGAGGTTTAAATTTTGGTTCTATGTAGAATAGAGGTATATTAAGGTTTTTTCTAAGATATTCCCCTCCTCTTTGGTCACCTTATTATCGGATGGTTTTGACGGAGATGATGTTGTAAGAGCAACAGTCTTGTTGAGGGCCTGCTCATATGTTAATGGAGTAAATTTGTTTTGTGATACTGTGGGGTTAGAGGGCTTGATTTTTTGTGAGGTAGGCAAGGAAGGCTTAATGCCTTGCGATATTGTGGCTAAGGATGTTGTAGGTGGTGTAACAAAAGCTAAACCATATTGGTTTTTTGTAATCTCTTTTCCTTTTCCCTTGAAGTAGAAGTCATTTCTCACTTTCCCTGCAAAAATTCTCTTTTAAGGAAGTTAGACACAGCATTTTGTTTTTCTTTAATTTAATGAATTTCAAAATCAAAACAAGATAAAATTGCTTGCCATCTAGCAAAAATATGTTTGGAAACGAGGTTTTGTACATCTTTTTGTAAAATATCTTTTACTGCTTTGCAATCCATTTTAAGCATAAATTTTTGTTGAATAAATCATCTTGAAATTTTGTAATACATAAAGCGATTGATAAATTTTCCTTTTTGATAGTTGAGTATTTTTACTGAGACTTTGTCCATGTTCCTGAATAGGATTGAACAATTTGTTCTTTTGTGGACTCTAGTAATACCTCCTTAAGGATCCCTCCATAACCTATTTCATAGGCATCCATTTCTACTAGCATATTGGCTGTTGGATCTGTTATTCCTAAATAGGACAAGCCTTCAATCCTTTTACTATGGTAGTCATTTGTTGATTCCAAGAGGGAGGATTATTTTTCAGTATGCTAAATAAAGGGTTACATATTATCCTGGTTAGGTATAAAGTCTGCTACATAATTAAGACATTCTAAAAATATCTGTAATTGAGTTTTATCCTTTATCTCATCAGGAAACGTTTTGGCAAACTCTATTGTCCTGTTAATAGGACTTTTGGATTTTTGATATATCCCAAATCCTAAAAATCTAATTTTTGTTTGGAGTAGCTTCATCTTTTTGGCTAATACCACTAATATACTTTCTTTAATTATATTCTAAAACTGGCTGAGGTGATTAAAATGTTGTTCTATTGGATTAGAATATACTAAAACATCATCCAAATTTACTATGGTAAATTTTGTATATGGGGTAAATATATCATTCATGATGTTCTGAAATTCTGAGGGGCATTCTTGTCCAAAGGACATTACATTCCATTTATAATGTCTGAATGGTATCGTAAATGATATTTTATACTTATCTTTTTTGGCAACTATATATATATATGTGTGTATGTGCACGCAAGCGCACAACTTTGGAAGAGATTAAGGGATTATTGAAACTGCATGTTAGAGTATTTAACACTTATGAATGTTTGTACATCGTCATCTTAATCATATTTTTTTATGACATAACATATCTAAGATATTTGTATTTAGTATGTTTTATTTAAAATGTTAGTATCATTCAAGATATTGGGTATGATGTGATAACACCATTATTACTTTTACTTTCGAAAACTTTTAGAAAATTTTAATTGTATCATTTTTTTAATAATTTTTAATTATCATACCAAACATGAAAATCTTAAATATTATAATATTTTATATTTTGGCATCCTATACCATGGTATCAAGATACCATGATTTATAAGATTATATAGCAAACACATCCTGTGTTAAAATATATATCACTTGAGCTATATTAGGCTACTTTTCTATTTTTTTTAATATTCACATTTTTATTGATATTAATATAAAAGTTAAGAAAATGTTAAACTTATTTTTTAAATATTTTTTGAATTTTAAAATTGAAAATTAAATCAAATTTAAATTTAAAAGTATTACACGTTTTTTCTCCTATTTTTCAATTTTAAAAAAGTTTCTTTCAAAAAGTTTTCGGAACAAAGAAAAATGTTTTAAAAAAAAAGTAAAGAGTCCAAACTCATGTAATCATACTTAAATATGAATCTAATTACCAGTTACCTAATTACATTTAATAATATATTGCCATGGTAAACTTGCGGAGGAAAAAAATCTATTACTTAATTAATAGTAATAAATGTTGAAATGAAAATAAATAATACAAAAGCATTAGTAAAATAATTTTACACTTAAAATTATAATTTAATATTATATAAATTATACTTAGGTGACTAATAAAATTAATTCATGTAAAAATATTATCCCTATTATAAAGACTGTGTTTTATCTGAATTCCTTTTTATTTTTAATAAAAATAATTCTCCCTTTTCTAGTCTTTTACCTGTGATTTTATTATTTTAAGAAGCTCAAATATAATTTATTTTGGATTTTAATTTATGAATAAAATACTCTATTCTCCCTTAAAATATGATTTAATTACATAGCACTCCTTTCTATTTAAAAAAATATACAATCCTTCCTTGTAAATTAAAATTAAGGTACAACTAAACCTAATTTTTTAATTGACGTTAAAGTTGACAGTTATTTTTTAAGACTTTTTTTGTATAATATAACTAAAATAACATTGATTTTACATAATATAACAAAAATATATTTTTCTTTCATTATTTTGCTCCAATTTTTTTTTTATGTTTTATAAATATAACTACTTGAAAAAAATATTTTTTATTTTAAAAATATCATCAGTTGAAATTGTTTTTTTTTAAAATATCATGGCTTAAAATATTTTTTGTTTTAAAAATATAATTACTTGAAAAAAATTATTTATTTTTCTTTTAAAAGTATCATTGCTTCAAAAAAAAATTTGTGATATAAAAATACCATGACTTGAAAACATTTTCATTTTTTGTTTTAAAATATCATTAATTGAAATTTTTTCCTTTTTTATGTTTTAAAAATAAAATTACTTGAAAAATATTTCTTTTTGTTTTAAGAATACCGTAACTTGAAAAAAAATTATTTTTTTGTTTTAAAAATATCATTACTTAAATTTTTCTTTTTTTTGGTTTTAGAAAATATTACTTGGAAAAAAATTAATTTCTTTTAAAAATATATTTACTTGAAAAAAGTTTCTTTTTTTTTATTTAAGAATATCATTGCTTAAAAAAATTCTTTTTTTTTTGTTTTAAAAGCATCATTACTTGAAAAAAAAGTTTTCTTTTAAAAAAATATATAATTACCTAAAAAAATTCTTTTTTCTTTATGTTTTAAAAATATCATTACTTGAAACTTTTCATTATTTGTCATCTTACTAAATGAGACTGCTAGTTCATTGTCTTGATGAGTAAGTAATTGTTTTAACCAAGAGTAATTTTGTCATTCGAATTTGTAATATTAGTTTGTTTTATAAAAAAGAATCTGAATAAAATATTCTTAACAGAGTTAGGTTAAGTAAAGTTATGTATAAATTTTTAAATAAAAGAAGGTACTGTGTAATTAAGATATCTCAAGATAAGTGAGAGTATTTTACTCTTAATTTATTTGAATATTTACTTGTGATTTTGTTGTTTCTAGATATTTTTTGTATTAATTTTCTTATTTTATTTTAAACTTTGAATTTTGATACAAGTCAAAAATTAATATTTTAAGGTAAATTAAAATTATTTTTGTTTTCAATTTAAATTAAAAGACTTTATGAGAGTTGCAGTTTAACAATAATAGGAAAAAATGTAATAATTAGTTTCTAATCATGACCCAAACAAAATAAATATTTTGTTCTAAACTAAAACACTTTACCTATAAAATTTACTCATATTCACAACAAAAAAAGCACCAATTTCATAATACTCTCCCATTAACAAAAGCCCTTTAGTTAAAAAAACCACTTTCTAAAGGTGTGTAATCAGGCGGTTTGACCCGACAAACCGCCTAGACCGACCCGAACCAATTAGACAACCTCACTTAACTAGACGTTTCACGAGTCAGTTCGGTCAAACCTGAACACTATTAAATGGTACACGGTTCGGTTAACGGTTTGGGTTTTCCTAATCGAAGGTTAAACCGAACCGACCTGAATATACTTATATATTAATATATATATATATACTTTATATTTAATTATTTATACGTTATAAAATAGTAAAATATAACTTATCATATTAGGACCATTACTCATTAGTCATTAGGCTGCTTAGGGATTTAGTCATTTAATCATTTAGATTTTTAGATTTTATCATTATTTTTAGGACATTTAGATTTTAGAAAATACTCAAATAGAAATAACTCAAATTAGTCAAACACTCAAGTCTCAAAGTTCAAACAAGAGGAAACCCAAAACCCCCTGGAGTTCAAAGAGTCGAAGATTGTCCACCGTCACCAGCTCCTGCTTCCGGCCACCACCATAAGCACCGTCGACTTGGAACTGGCCATCAACCTCTCGCCAGTCATCGTAACCCTTTTCAACTGTTGATTCGATCAATTGCAGCCATTTCAATTTTCAGGTAAGGAAAAGGAATTTTAAGGTTCTTCTTTGTTGTCATTTCTATCAATTTGACACTTCAATTTTCTGGTATTATCTAGATAGCTAATCCAAAACTAGAATGTGACTTTCTCTGCTTAGTATCTACTTTTCTGCTATGTTCTGGTGAAGAGTGAAGACTGTATATCGTTTCTGAACTTTCTGTAATTTGGGTTATCATCATTTCTTGTTATTTGATTTGTGGTGTAAATTGTAAAACACAGGAATTCATGAACTTGATGTAAAAGAGTATAGAAGGATTTAGCATTGTCTAATGGCTATGTGTTACTTTCCTAACCATCTACCCAAACCGCCAAACAGCGGTTAGGTTTGGTTTGGTTATTGTAACCAAATCTCCCCTTCATCGAACCGAACCAACTCGTTCATTGCTACTTGGTTCAGCGGTTGATTGTCAACCAAACCGAACCTATCCGACCCGTGCACACCCCTACCACTTTCTACTATAGAATACTCTCCCGTTTACCAAAGCCCTTATATTCGTTTTATCCAAACAAATTAATAACAAATCCTTTTGACCCCAAAAAGGCAAAATCACCCTGTGACGCAGTGCCCAAAGGAGAAGCATTGCGTCTCTCTCCTTCTCCCAAGACTAAAACCTCCGCTATAGGAGGAGAACCACCACACTCAACCCAGCCACCGTTTACGTTGACCAAGCTCGCACCGCCACTCAAAGGGTCGTCCATTCTCCATCGTGCACCACCACCACCACCACAATAGAGCCTCCATCGTGCTAGTCAGCAAGGACACCAACTCCGCCATTAACACCCTTTACAAGTGATTACCATCTTCTCCTCCTTTCTTTATCAACATAGTACCTTAATATGATGTTTTTCCTCTCTTTTTGGTTCTTTTTGTCCTTCGAATTTGGGTTTGATTTCTAAAGATTTTATGAGTTTGGTGGTTTGATTTCTAGCATATGATTTGAGAGTTTGGGCATTCGATTTGCTTGAGTTTGGGTAGCTGAAGTTGGAGGAATTACTGGGATTGGGATTTCTAATACTTTGCACCAGTGACTAGTTTTACATTGAGGCAAAAATGAGCTCAATTTTCATGATAACTTGGGAGGGAATTGAATTTCCTTGCAAATTTTCACATGTAGAAAAAAAAAAAAGTCAAATTTTCATTAAAATTTGAAAAATCTGCAAGGGATTTGGATTTCTTATTTGGAACTGTTTTCATGAAAATCTATGAGAGAATTGGGCAATTTCAAAATAATTTTTTCTATGAAAATAAAAAAAAAATTTTGTCACATTGTTTTATCAATTGTTTTTGAAAAACAGTTTTTTAAAACTATAATTGAAAAAAAACAATTTAAATATATTTTTCTTATTTTTATTTTCAAATTTTACGAAAACACGTTGGGAAGATAGTTTTGACAAAGTTGTATTGTAAAAGTGCTATTTACAACTTAAAATATTAGGATATTCTAACCTCGTAATACTGATGAGGTTTTTTATTTTTAAATTTTAAATTTTTAAATTTTTTAGTTTTTTTATAATTTTTACTTTAAAAAATAAGTTAAAAGAATTTTAAAAAAAGTAAAAAAATTTTAAAATTTTCATAACACAATAATTCAAAAAACAAAAACAAAAGTCAAAATTTTTTTAACTTATTTTTTCAAATAAAAAGTATAAAAAAACTAAAAAATTAAAAAATTAAAAAATAAATTAAAATATACTCAAGAGTAATAGGATAGGTGAAGCCTCAAATTTTTCCCGTCTCCCTTTAAGTCTATCTTTTTAAAAAATAATATATTTTGATAAAAATATATGTATTTATTTAAACTTATAAAAAAATAATAAATTAATAAAAATTAAAAAAATCTTTTATAAAGATAAGCTAAAAATTGTAACTTACAAAAAAAAATAAGAAGAGAAAAAAATTCTCATCTCTAAAATTATTTATCTAACTTTAAAAATTATTCTTAATTATTATATCTAAACACAAAATAATTTTTTAATTTTTTTAATTTTTTAGTTTTTTAGTTTTTTTATAATTTTTATTTTAAATAATAAGTTAAAAGAATTTTAAAAAAGTAAAAAAAATTTAAATTTTCCATAACACAATAATTCAAAAAATAAAATAAAAAAAATTCAAAAATTTTTAACTTATTTTTTAAAATAAAAAATATTAAAATATTAAAAATATAAATTAAAATATACTCAAGAGAAATAGGATAGGTGAAGCCTCAAAATTTTTCCCGTCTCCCTTTAACGCTTTTAAGCCTATTCTAAAAATAAATTATTTTTTTTAAAAATAATATATTTTAATAAAAATATATTTATTTGTTTAAATTTATAAAAAAATAATAAATTAATAAAAAAAATCTCCTATAAAAAAATTATAATTTATAATTTATAAAAAAAATAAAAAATTCTCATCAACAAAATTAATCACCCAACTTTAAAAATTATTCTTGATTATTATATCCATGCACCAACTAACTTTTTCTTACCAAAAAAAATCCTTCCTCAAAATACTCTCTGGTAAGCCGACCTGAAACCTATATCTATCTCCCGCTCGCGCCTCTTCTCCTCAGTTCTCAGTGCCATTTCCCCTCCCTCTCCTTCTCTTTCACGATTCCTAGATTATTTTCCCTCCCTCTGCTTCTCTATTGACATCGCTGTCCAGCCCCCATCGTCGGTGCCCCTCAAAGCCAGCTTCTATCATGCGCCTACAGCCTCAGTGGCTCCACCTCTCATAATTCGATTCCAGGTTTGTTAAACCTAACCCCTCTCTCTACATTTATCTTTTCTGGCATGTACTTATGTTTTTTTGAAAGAATTTCGTTTGATTATTGTCATTTTTTCTCTTCATAATCGTTTTCTATACTGAAGGAAGAGAGGCTAATAACACTCTGTAAACTTCAAAACCAGTTGATTCCAATACTTCCTTACCTCTCCCTACTTTCTTCCTTATAAATTGTGCTAATTATTTTAGTTTGTTAAAGTGTTCAACCTGATTCAGCGTGCACCCTCAATTTATAAAAGTTCGGGTACTGCTTTACTTATTTCTGATTTCTGAAATGCCAACTATAACGATTTATAGCTTCTGAAAAGCTATATTTTGGGTTTAAGAGTTGGCTTTCTTTTATGTGCTACATTTTTGGGTTTTCTTTAGTTCCCTTTTTTTTAATTAATTATAGTAATTCAGAATCTATTTCATTTCCCTTTTCTTTTGTGGATCACTAATCTCAGTT
Source organism: Ceratonia siliqua (assembly GCA_034509205.1). Classification (NCBI taxonomy): domain Eukaryota; kingdom Viridiplantae; phylum Streptophyta; class Magnoliopsida; order Fabales; family Fabaceae; genus Ceratonia; species Ceratonia siliqua. Next base: position 13,973 of record JASKGM010023932.1, on the reverse strand, counting down.
AAGTTAGAAAATATGAAGCACAGAAGCAAAGTCAGATAGAAGCATAGATCATAAAAATAAATGAAGCTGTATATTATGTTAAAAGAGAAGCTGTATATCTGTGGAGAACTAATGTATTATTTGCTCTATTCTGCATCTCAGTGGCCTTATAATAACCCTTCACCGTTGAATATAAATATTGAACACTTCATTATTTTAAGTATGCTTGACAATACTGCCTTATAACACTCAAATTTTTTATGTTTGGGTAAAGATGATAAATTAACATTGAATGACAAAATTATACTCAAATATACAGTTAGTTACCTTCTTTTGAAGATATAATTGACAATTGCAGTACCAAATTGTAGCAACTACTTCATTATAGTATAAAAATTAGAGGAAGTAATTAATATTTTGGTCATCATTATTTGTGAAAGTTATTGTTCGCTGTTTTCCTTCTTTTTGTGATTCTAGCTTGAATATTTCTCATTTTTTAGACTATATATATCAGTTATATATAATGCAAAAGAATATTAACAGAAAATAGAAAGCATGACTAGGACCACCACTAGATATTTTTATTGAATGAGTAATATAGTTACAATTGATATGGGACAAGGGAAAAGGAGAAAAAAAGAAAGAAAAAGAGGAGCCTAGGTTTCTGTACAAGCCCCAAGAGTTATGTGTGAACAAGGAGCACATTCAATTGGTTGTGACAGAAAAGGGCCATTATTATTTTAGCATGCAACAAACAGAAGAAAGGGTAATCATGGTTGTTTTAATCAAATACTCTTCTGCGTAATAAGAGAGAATCATCTCTTTTGTTGTTTCTTTCTTAATTACTACTTTTTCTCATACATAATTGTTTCACTTAATCAATTTTGCCATGTTGGCTAAAGAACATGTAAATACTAATTTCTATTAACATTGTGTAGGGCTGCTAGTTATGTGATTGTTTGTCTCTATTCTAGTTAGCCAAAGGCCTGTGAACTCTTGTAGGAATTCAAAGTTGAAGGGAATATTGGCAATTCAAAGATTCATTCGCCTGAAGCTGTTCTCGTGAAAGGTACATTTCGGTAGCTTTCTCTCTTTTCGGCCTTATGAATGTTACCTATTACTAGGTTGGCAATTTGGCATCAGTTTGGGATGGTAATTTGAGAGTTGTTCGAGCATTATAACTTATGAGAAGATTGTATATGATGCATCAATGTCTAATTGTCCTTCAGACACAAGTAATTAGAAGATCGTATATGATGCATCAATAATGGCTTAAGCAATTGGTTTTTTCTTGATGCACTAGTTGTTATGATGTAGTCTTCAATTTTTATAGATGGCAAGTTAGCCCATTGAAAATGATGATGCTGTGTGGAGCTTTACTGTTTTAGTGGATCAAGTTAACAAGGAAAATTAGAAAAATGAATTATTTGGCCCTAAGATGTGGAGAACAATCTTGAATGAGGTAAACAAAAAATGTCGACAAAATTTCAGCTTGAAACAAATCATAAAGAAATTTAACAGGCCAAGGACAAAACATCGATTGTTCTCCGAACTCATTCAACAAACTGGCTTTGGGTGAGATGTTGAAACCAACAGTGTGATGGCTGAAGATGTTGTATGTGATGCTTATTTGGTATTAAATTTTTAAATTTTTTTGTACTTTATGTAATATTTATTATGTATATACATAATAATATATTTTTTTTTTTCAGAAATGCCTTGAAGCTCACGACTTTCATAGAAAAGGATATGAGCATTATAAGCTAATGGGGATTATTTTTAATAGAAGTACTGCTACTGGTGTCCTTCATCATGCCTCTACCCTAGACCCTCTAAATTCAGATGAAGAGTAACAACTTGACAATGAATACATCAATGTTGGAGTACATATAAATCTTGAGGAAAATAGCCAAGAGGAATATGTTGCGAGAACTACTGAGCGTACTTTACATAACGGAAAGAGAACCATAACAGTGCATGAACGCAAGTCAAAGAAAAATCATAAGTCTATTGAAATGGGTGAGGCTTTACTAGCATTGGCTGAATCTTCCAAGGCAAAGATGGAGATGTACATTGCAAAGGCTAAGCGATATAGGGCAAAATGTCTCGAGGCAACTAGCTCAACAACTTCATCAAGTGACTGTTCTTTATCTAAATGTGTGGAAATGCTGAGTAAAATGGAAGATATTAACGATGATGTGTATGTTGCAGCCTTGGACAAATTTACTAATCAAGAGAGGGAGATTTTTTTAACATACCTATGGAGAGGAAAAAGGCATGGTTAAATAGGCTTGTTTAAGGATATTTTTTAGGTTTGAACTATTTAAGTAATTTGAAACTATTTAAATAAACATTTTTTTATGACTTTGCCTTTTTGGATGTGTTCTTTGAGGATAAATCTTTGGTTAAATAGTCTAGGAAAATTTTGAGTATAATCTTGATTACATATATTATTATGAATGTTTACTTAAATATATCTATTGTATGATTGCAGGATTACATGAGTAATAGTTCGTCAGATAGGAAGATAGATAGCTTAGATAATTCTTCTGACTCTTCAGATAATTATTTGGTGAGTTGCTTTTGATTTCCAACATTTATGAATATGAGAATTTGTCTCGGGTAAAAATTCGATTGAGAACGTCTTCCTTAACTGGTCATAAATTTATAAATGAGTTGTTGAATGGGTCGCCTACAATCTGTTGAGTTATTTCATATGGACAACTTGTTTTGTAACTTTCTATGAAGATTTGGGAAGACATAATTATTTATGTGATTCAAGAGATGTATGTTTAGACGAGAATGTTACGACTTTATATATTTTAGGGCACAAAAGAGTTGCTACATATCGTTTTTAACATTCAACTGAAATTATGTCTCGACATTTCAAGCACACCTTAAGAGCAATATGCAAATTGGAAAGGAGATTATAAAGCAAGAATCATTGAAGTTGCCAAACCACATAAGAAACAATGACAAATATTATCCATGGTTCAAGGTAACTATTATATTTTGCTAGTAATTTATTTTGTATGAACAATGACAAATATTATCTATGGTTCAAGGTAACTGTTACATTTTGCTAGTAATTTATTTTGTATAACTTATTCCCTATGATGCTTATTTTTTAAGATTGTAAATTTACTTTTCCTTTTAATTACATATTTGTTAAAAGAGTAAAATACTTTCTCCTCCCCTGAAAGATGCTTTAATTACTCTCCTTACCTCTATTTTGAAATCACACTCCACTCTCTTGTAAATTATAAATAAGTTACAACTAAATGTAAAAATAAAACTGATATTAAAGATGACCATCATCTTCTAGTCAAAAGTATACTTTTTCCAATAATACATTTTTTATTTTTTTTTCTTTCTATTGACATTATGCTTGTATCGTATATTAGAGGGTAACACGGATGAAATGATATTTAGTCCAGACCTCTAGGCTTATAGGTCATTCTTCTAATTATTATAAATTTTATTATAAATTTAAAAATATTTAATAAAAATATTATTAAAATTCTTAGAATAAATAATATAAAAAGAATATCATTATATAAATATAAAAATAATTAAATTTAAAAATTATAATATTTAATAATATAATAAATAATCTATAAATAATAGACCTTAATCAAAATTACGATTTTAATATGATAAAGATTATGAACACTCCATATATTTAAATCCACGTTGTTACTTTATACTCCCATAATCATCTATAATCGTGTGACTTTGTTCAAAGTCTCATATATATTGGATAATATAATATAATAAACCAATTCTCGATTACGAAATATGGCATAGTTATCTACTCATCCAATATAGGTGGAAATACAGGGAAGACTATACATACTACCATAGGTGAGTGGTGAGGGTAACTTTGTCATTAATTTTTTTTTAAAAAAAAAAGATCTTAATAGAATATTCTTAATTGAATTAGGTTAAGTAGAGTTGAGTGTATGTTTTTAAAATAGAGAAAAAAATAGTGTAATTAAAGTATCTCTCTGGAGAGAGGAGATTATTTCTCTTGTTAGAATTGTCTTGGGGCTATTGATGATACACACATTAGTGCATCGGCTCCAGCAACAAAACAAAAAACTTACATAGGCATAAAATCTATTGCGACACAAAATATTATGTGTATTTGTGATTTTAATATAGTGTTTACTTATGTCTACACTGGATGGTAAGGTAGTGCCAACGATTCAAGAGAATTTTTGGATGCAGTTCTTTGGCAAGATGTAAAATTTTCATACCCACAAAAGGTCTCTTAATGTTATATCTTATTTTATTTGAGTAATTTGTAAGTCGTTGATATATTAAAAAATTCATATAAAATTTTTGTTGCAGGTAAATTTTATGTTGTTGATTTTGGATATCTTTGCATGGGAGGATTTCTTTCACCTTTGAGAGGTGAGAGGTATCATACCCAGGAATATAATGGTTGTGGTCGACAACCTCAAAATGTTAAAGGATTGTTCAACTATAGACATTCTTCATTGATAATGGTGATTAAACGTTGCTTTGGAGTGTCAAAGGCATGTTATCCCATCTTAAAATTGATGTCAACATATATAGCTATTAGGCAACATCTTGTAGTCACTACATACTACACAATTCATAATTATATTTATAAATGAGGGTGGCATGACACATTATTCGATGAATTGGAGACCACAAGTCCCTTGGATGTAGAGTCTTCATTTGATCAATCAAGTGAAGGAACCTCAAGCGACAACAATCACTCAGAAGAATTGCTTGATCAAGCTACATAAGCAATGTTATCATATCGTAATCACATTGTTAATTGAATGTGGGTAGAACGTATGAATGTTTCTTAGTTAGGATTTTTGTAAAATATTTTAAATATTATTTTGTAGACATCAATTTATTTTTAGGTTTAATATATATATATATATATATATATATATATATATAACAATTTGTAAGGATATGTCACTTTTTTTATTTATATAAAATAGTTTATAAGGATATGTCAAAAAAAAAAAAGATTTAATCATGTATTATATAGTGTTATGTAAATTAAGTTTATCCTTTTTAAAAATAGAATTATTATTACTACATAATACTTGAATATGATTTTAATATTATTTATATGAACAATAGTAAAAATATTTTAAATTTGTAATGTAATTTCTAAAGATATTTCGTATGCATTGTTTAAACATATAAAACTTATCACTAATTAAAAAATATATATTTTCATTCTATTGTGTCCAAAAAAGTTTTTTTTTAACTGTTTGTTGAAGTGTTTTTTATAAGTAAGTTTTCTATTTTTTTTTCAAAAAAATATTCTCAGAATTTATATCCAAACAAGTTTTTTGTTCTACAAAAATGTTTTTTTGTTTTAAAAAGTTGTTTTTAAAAAAACAATAAAATGGAAACACTTCCAAATAGTCCTTGGATTCCCTATAAATTCCCTCGTATTTTCACATGAAGGGAAAAATGAGCCAAATTTTCATAAAAATTTTGTGAGAGAAATGGATTCCCCCACATATTTTCACATGGAGGAAAAAATTAGCCAAAGTTTCTTGACAGTCTGTGAGCTAACTGCATTCCTTTGTAATTCCCTCGTGGATTTACATGAGGTAAAAAATGAGCCAACTTGGTCGTCGACCCATGATCCAACAGGGCCTCCTAAGTCAATCTCTAAAACATGTTTTAACATGTTGTCAATGTTTGGACCAATGCCCTGGTGTAATCTATTCGGTCTTCCTAGAAACTCGGAGATGAGGTTGAACAAGCCAAAATAAGAGAAAATCGTTAAGCCTAGTTAAAACCTTGACCTGAAGCGGTTTTGGAAAAATTGGTGGGTTCGATTAAAAATACAAGAAAGAAGTATAAATTTCAACGGATTGGATGGTTGACTTGTGAACCAACAAGGTCTCCCAGGTTAATATCTAGAATAGATTTTAAAACGTTGTCAAACTTTTAAGTCCTAGCTCATCATGGACTGTTGACCTAATCGGATCGAGTAATCTATCTGATAATCCTAGAAACCAGGACAAGAGGTTGGACTAGTAAAACTAGAGAAAATGGTTAAACCCAGTTAAAACTTAGTACCTATAGTTGTTTGGGAAAAATTGATGAGACCAATTACTACGACACAAAAGAAGTATAAATTTTTGGAATGTTAGATGGATTGGCAATTGACCCATGACCGTTAGTTTCACTTATAGTTAGCAGGTAACTAACCACTTTTTTATTTATAGACTCTCCCTTGTATTTACAAACTTCAACTCAATACATTTCAATATATCTCAGAGTTCTTTCAAGGCTATCTCTTTTGTTTCTCTTCACTTTACAAGCCAGTTTTTAATAATAAGTTAGGTTGAGATACTTAATCCAAACGTTAACATAGTATCAGAGCCTAGGGCCTACTCTAGGCATTGTTGGTAGTGTGCTAGGTTCACTACCCCATTGTGAAAGGGAATGTTAGAAGTCACACATTGCGTGGATAGGTTGATTAAGTGTTGGATATAAGTGTGAGACAATCCTCAGCATACAAGCCGAATTTTAAGGATGAGTTAGGCCCATACACTTAATCCAAACTTCAACACCCCTGCTTTTAGATTTATGTTCTTGGGTAGATTCTAGGTATTTTGGTTATTCTCATGAATATGCTTTTATGAATTTTTCTAAGTAATTTTTGATGCCTTGTAGTTTCTCTCTTGCTTTTGATGGAATTTTTGAATCCCCTAAATATAGTTTTTAGTTAGAAATTTTGTTCATGGGTATTGTTTTTCTTTTGCTCCTCTAATTTGGTAATGGAAGTTGAGGGTTTCATTTTTCTATTTTCACTTACTTGGTCCGCTCTGTTAGTGCATTTTGGGTAGAATTTTTGGGGTTGCATGGTTTTGGTTGGGGGTTTCATGCTATTGATATTAAGTCTTGATTCTACTGAGTTCTTGGTTTTATTTTGATAGTTAAATTTAGTTTAAGTTTTTGTGATTTTTTTTTTGAATATGGAATTCAACATTTAATTGTTTGTGAAATCCATTTTTGTTTAGTTGGGCGTTCTTAGTATTTTATATGTTTTTATAAATTTTTAATATATATTAATACTATTGACAAATCAATAGCTTTTAATTATAATTTCTAAGATTTTAATACTAATTAAGTGATCCGAGAGTTTGAAGATGGACAAGAGGATTAGCAGAATGAGATGTTGACTTTGGAGATATTTATGACAATATTCTTATATATTTATTTTATTTTTTAATACATATACTTGGATTGTGTTCTTTATGTTAATTTAAATATTTATTATCAATGAATATATTTAAATTATTTTTAGTATCTAAAGCGTATAAAAAATAATAAAAAATGAAGGTAAGAAATAATAAAAATAATTTATTTTCTTAAATTGTATCAAATTTTAGAGATGAAATTGTAAGAAATTCACGAGGGAATATAACTATTCAATATCAATATCTGTGAGGCAATTGCAAAGGAATTACAAAGGAATTTTATCAAAATTTGCAAGGAACTATGAGGAAATTAGTATCCTTTGCAGATTTGATTGGGATTTATTTTTTAATTTTGAGAGGGATTTGTAAAGAAATTATATTAAAAACTGTGAGGGATCTACAAGAAAATTATGATCGCTCACAGATTTGCATGGGAATTCCAATTTTCTTTTCATATTTTTGCAAGGGATTAACGAGGGATCTGTGAGAAAAATTTTCTTCAGAATAAAATCTACAAGGGAATTGACTTCCTTGCAAATCAGTGACCTATTTTCAACTAGGGATATAATCCTCGTAGATCCCTATATCCCTCGCTAATCCCTGGAAAACTGTTTTGCACGAGATTAGCGAGGGAACCTTTCGCTTGCAGATTTCTTGTTTTCTTGTAGTCTTAAAACATTTGATTTAATATTTCTAATATGTTTAAATATATTCTCACATATTTTTATTTTGTATTACATTGTACCATGAAATTTTGTGTAATCTAGGTTTGAGTGGAGGTGATCAAACATTTAAGGGATTTTCATTGGTGTAGTTACTTTTATTTCTAGTGAAATTTAATTGATTGTGATTTGTAAATATATTTGGACATATTGGCTTATTTGTAATTTGTATTTAATTGCTTTATAATTAACCGCCATATTTATTCTTTAATTTGTAAATCAGTTTATGGATATTCAGGTATACACCAAAATGTTTAAATTTATTTCATTTGATGATATGAATTTATATATTTTATTATCTATGCTTGAACACATCTTGTTGCCACGTGAGATCCAAAGGTTACTGTAAGCTTGTGTGGGTCCGTCAGTAGGCTATTTGGGACCCAAAGGTCCTTGTAGATCAATATGCTGACATCAAGTACATCATGTTTTCTAAAATAAATAAATGATGTTTAATTGAATTTTTATTTTGCTTTCTTTAATTTTATTTTAAAAAATGGTTTTCTCTTCTTGAACTTATTTTCAAAAAAATACAAAAAAAATTATTTTATTTCTCATCAATTGATTTTCATAAAACCTAAAAATAATTGAAAGGGGAAGAAAATTAAAAACAGAAAGACGGTAATGTCATATGCATTTTTCGAATTAAAATCAATCAACTCGTTCATATAATTTTGGTAACATGTGCATAAACTCAATTTTCTTTATAATTAAAATCAACTCTAACTCATCAAATGTTCTTTACTTCAAATTACGTGGACTTTGATATCTGCTACAGGGTATGTAGGCCCTAGGCTCTCATCTTAGCTAAGTCCCAATCTCATCTCATTGCATTTGCTTGATTGCATGGAGTGTCTTACTTGATTTATTTTACTTTTCCAAAATGTGATTGATACCATTAATATTAATAAGTTCCTAGGTTTTTTTGTACAACTAGCTAAGGTAACTATTTTTAAAATAAATGTTGTAGCCATTAGGCTTAAGAGTGGAGCTGCTATTTAGTAGGATCAACTACAGAGGAATAGATATCGTCAAGGGAGGGCACCAGTTCGTACATGGACAAAAATTAAATGACTGCTTATGGAGAGATTTTTACCACCATATTATGCATAATACTTGTTCCAGATGTACTAGAATTGTGTGCAAGGAAATGAGTCTATGTTTGATTATACTACTAAATTCTCTAAACTATCAGTAAGGAAGGGACTGAATGGGTTGAGGCTTTAGAATTAGAGTAAGGATTGGGTTGGAAGTCTTTTGGTCTGTGGAGGAAGCACATAACATGGCGTTAAAGGGAGAGATGTTAGAAAAAAATAGGAGTATATCATACTATTCATGTAGGACTTTAGAGGCAAATAATGCCTTAGGCAAGGGAAAGACCCCACAACCTACTGCTCCAAACCAATTTAAGCCAGCAGGAACACCAATTTGAGATGCTAGTAGTATCAGAAACACTGGGTCGAGGTAGACAACAGGTTCCACTAGACAAGAGCATACTAGAAATTTAATCTGTATGTGGGAGAATCATTAGGAAAATGTTATAAGTGTGGTAAGCCTGGTCATCATTATAATGAATGCCCAGCAAGAAAGCCTGTGAATTCAGTTGAACCTGAGAAGGAGTCTGAGGAAGAAGGAGAGCAATTGGTGTTTGATGATGAGGTTTATGATGTCGCTTGGGGTGTGGAAACTAAAGGGGAATGAGTTAACTTGGTTTTGAAGTGATTTTTATGCTCTTCCAAAGAAGGGAAGCCACCATAACATCTTAACATCTTTTAGTCCTTATGTGTTATTAACAAAAAGGTTTGTGATCTAATTAATAATGGAAGTTACGACAATTTTGTAGCCAAGAAATTGGTAGATCATTTAAAATTGCTTACAGAACCTTCATCCCTCACCTTATTTAATTGGTTGAGTGAAGAAGGGACTGACAGTGAAGGTAACTAAAGTTTGCAGAGTTCCTATTTCAATTAGAATCATTATAAAGAAGACATTTTTGTGACATTATAGATATGGATGCCAGTTACATTTTTTTAGGGAGGCTTTTACAATATGATGTGGATGCAACCTATAAAGGCAGGGAGAATATGTACTTGTTCACTTGGGAAGGCCATAAAATTGCTTTAATCCCTACAAAGGATCTTAGCAATAAACTCAAAGCTTCCAAAGTTGAGGGACAATCCTTCCTGATAGTGGTCAGTTTTGAGAATAAGTTTGAACTTGACGTAAAGGAGAGTCAGGAAATACACATGGTGGTAGTTAAAGCTTTGGTTAAGGATCTTTAGAAAGGTATCAGCTATTAGAGTAATATTACGATTGATTATCTGATGAGTTGCCCAATCAATTGCCACCTATGAGGGATATTCAGCATCAAATAGAGTTAGTACCTGGAGCAAGTATACCAAACCTCCCCTATTATCTTATAAGCCCAAAAGAGAACAAGATCCTGTGAAAAAAAATTGAAGGAATTGTTGAAAAAAGGCTTTATCCATGAAAGCATAAGCCCTTGAGCGGTTTCGGCTTTGTTGACAACCAAAGAAAGATGGAAGTTGGAGTATATGCTTAAACAGTCGAGCTTTAAAAAAAATTATGGTGAGATATTGGCTTCCCAATCCTGACTTAGATGATATGTTAGATATGTTGGAGGATTCAAAATTGTTTTCCAAAATTGATTTAAGGAGCGGGTACTACCAAATTAGAATTTGACCTGGGGATGAGTGGAAAATTAGTTTTTAAACCAATAAGGGTTTATTTGAGTGGACAGTCATGCCTTTTGGGTTGTCAAATGCACCAAGCACCTTCATGAGACTTATAAATCAAATACTGAAGCCATTTATTAAGAAATTTATGGTGGTATACTTTGATGATATCTTGATTTATAGTAAAGAAGAAGTGGAACATCTGGGTTATTTAAAAGAAGTTTTAGTAGCTGTACAAGAATACAAGTTATTTGTTAATTTTAAAAAGTGTGACTTTTTGACAAGTAGCTTAGTATTCTTGGGCTATGTTGTGAGTGCTAATGGTATTAATGTGTATGAGGGGAAGGTGAAAGCCATCCGAGAATGGCTACTACAAAAACGGTGACTGAGGTACGTAACTTTCGTGGAATAGCAACATTTTATACAAGTTTTATTAGAAATTTAAGCTATGTTGTTCCACCAATAACTGAGTGTTTGAAGAAGGGAATGTTTAAATGGGGAAAAGAAGAAGAGAGTTCTGCCTTGATTAAGGAAAAATTATATAGTGCACCTGTCTCGGCTTTACCCTCTTTTGATAAACTTTTTGAAGTTCAATGTGATGCTTGTGAGGTTGGAATCAGGGCAGTATTGTATCAAGATGGGCGACTATTAGCGTTCTTTAGTGAGACGTTTATTGAAGCAAGACAAAAGTGGTCAACTTATGACTAAGAGTTTTATGCAATTGTAATAGCTTTGAAATAATGGGAGCATTATTTAATGCAAAAAGAGTTTGTTCTTTACACGGATCACCAGGCTTTGAAATTTTTAAATACTTATAAACACTTGAGTAGCATGCATAGGTGGTCTACCTACTTACAAAAAATTTCTTTTGTTATTAAGCAAAAATCAAGGACTCTTAACCGAGTTGCTTATGCCTTATGTAGCAGAGCAGCCTTATTTGTGACTTTGAGGCAAAAGGTAGTGGGATTTGAATATCTGAAGGAGTTGTATCCTACAAATGATGACTTTAAAGACAAGGTGAGTTCTATGTGTATGATGGGTATTTGTCAGTGGTAATCGTCTAATCATTCCTGGAATTTCTTTATTTGAGAAGCTTGTCCAAGATTTACATGGGGGTGGCCTTAATGGTAACTTAGGCAGAGATATGACTATGGCCCTTCTAGAAAAGTGGCATTATTGGCCTCAATTGAAGAAAGAGGTGGAAAGTTTTGTGAGGAAGTGTTATGTGTGTCAGACAGTGATGGGACAAACACAAAATACAAGTCTTTATACTCCTTTACATGTACCCACAAGATATGGGGATCTCAAAGACCTTCAATATTGCTAATTTGTATGAGTACCATCATCTAAAAGGACCTTTTACCTTGACATCAATTTTAGGGCGAGTTCTTTCCAAGTGGAGGAAACTGATGTATGGAGTATGTAGATTGTTTGGACTTGAAGAAGGCTAAGTAGGGAGCTCAAAATATTTAAATAACATTATTAAGTTATTTATGTTTTACTTTTTCTCTATTTTCCTCTTCTTAGTGCTTGTTTGTTTGGACTTAGCACAAAATGTCTTTTATACTTCTTCTTCTGAAAGAAGGTCTTTTATAGAAGTAAAAGTTGTTTTTTTTATTTATATACAATAATTGAAAATAACTTTTGAATCAGAAAATAAAATAACATTCTCTCTCATTTATTAACTTCTCCTTCTGGAGGAAGCCAAAATTATTTTTTACTTCTTCTTTTGGAAGAAGCCGAAACAAACACTCGGTTTTTTTTTAAGAATGACTTATTTTTTGAAAAAAAGTTACTTATTCTCAAAATAAGTCCATACAAACATGGTCTTAGTGTTTTAAGGGTGTTTTTGCAATTATGTTTTTATAGGATTACTTTTGTAATCTATTTTAGGTTCTCTTTGAACTAGCACTTTTGCAATTAATAAACAAAGTGTTCGCAAGGAGACAAACTTCATCTCTCATTTATGGTCGATTCCAGATTTGTTGAAAGTTAATGTTTGCTTAATCCAGTTGTTTTCCTACTTTCACTGCATCAGTGTATGGTTTTCCAAAACAAGAATAAGAAAAAGGTTTTGACTTTTTCAATTATATTAGTATTATGAATGAGAAGATTTATCAATTTCAATAATGTGTTAGTAACCAATGAAAAAGGCCTTCCCTAATAGAAAGAAAAATGGCAAAAGTTATGATGATTTAACCAAGAGACGGACTATCCTACCGTTCCATTTTGTATCGTCTCCCCAACGATTTTTTGCTCCCACAACCCCTTTTTTTCTTTCTTTTTTGTTTGTTTGTATTATTTGTCCATTTTTTATTTAGTATTTTTAAAAAAAAATTGAGATTTTTTGAAATTGTCTACTTTTTTTTTTCAAAATGTTTACTTTTTTCAAATTCATGATTCTTTTATATTTTTTTGAATTTTTTTGGTTGTGTTTATTTTTTAAAACTTACAATTAATATTTCATTATTACAAAAATATTTTAAAAATTTTAAAAATGTATATATTCCCCAACCACCCCAAAATGGGATGGTAAGAGAGTAAGACCCTTTAATCAAACACACTAACAAAATTGAGGTTAAAATAGTCAAATAATATGTTGCAACTTAATAGAATTAAACAAACATTAGAATTAAAGGCAGGTACTAGGGAGTACCCTTTCCGAAAAAAAAAGAGGAAAGGAATGTCAAATGCCTAAATTTCATGAGGTGTTAGTACAATTTATCCAAAAAAATTTATAATTAAATTAGTTGTAATGTACTTTTAATCTTTGAGGAGATCCATGAATATATTTTCAACTGATCACTTTTAAAATATACACATGAATACTACTAATTATTCATTTAGTTGACTAAAAATGAGTAGTCCATACAGAATTTATTATCTTTTAAACTTAAGAATAAGGTGGCTAAGAATCAAAATCACATCAGATAATACGATGGGAGAAGTTAAATTGTGAATATTCATTTATATACGGATATCCATGATTTTGCATATCATTTCATTTTTTTAAAACATATTTCTTTTAAAAGAATCATGGGCCACGATTATGGAAAAATAACAAGGCAAATACTATCCTATACCCCACCCCATTTTTTTTTTCTTTTTCTTTTTTTTTATGTTTTTTTTAAATTTTTTTATTTTTTAAAATTAATTAACTATTTTTTATCTTATGTATTTTTTCAGAATTTTTTAATATGCTTTTAAATTTTTTCTTGAATTTTTTTACTTTTTTTTTACTATTCATCTATAATTTTTTTTACTATTCATTTATAACTTAAAATATTTTAAAAAATATAAAAACATATCAAAAAATTTTAATAAAAATACATTATATAAATATATAATTAATTAATTTTATA